>JAPWLS010000131.1:0-148155 GCA_028551675.1 Tineola bisselliella | reverse complement strand
ATATAGTCAATAAAAAATTTAATGAATTTTATAACCAATATCTTATATTGCGATTATTAAAACAACCTTTTAAAAATGTCAACGAGAAACGCCCGTTATTACATAAGAACTGACACATTATTGGCAAAAAAATGCGAGCGTATTGCTAATTCGTCATTATTTTTCGCCACAGTTTAAAAGCACGCATCAATCTTGCCACAGACTGGATGAAGTATAAATAAATAATAGTAAAATTGTTATAATGTAGAAGTAACATATGTATAAGTCATATGTGACCAAAATAGCAGAAATCTGTGACAAACCAACGGAGACTAATTAGCAAGAGGAGGAAATAAACACCCAAATCATATTTCAATATGCTACAATTAAAGTCCAATACGTTCTCGCTCATCTGACAAATTGTTAACGGGAAAAAGACCTTGAGACTTTACTGCTCTTCTTTTATTAACTGACGCCATTTTGCCGACGACCGAATCGTTTCCATACTCTATTTCCTATATGTTTACAATTATTTTATAGCATCCAATCATGTTTGACGTGGTAATTAATACAAAAATACTATAATATATGATGCCACAATATCCAAAAAAAAAAGAGTATCGTAAAAAAAAATTTCATTACCCTAATTTTTATCGTAATAAATTTAAATCGTAATAACTAATTATCAACTATTTTTTGCATTAATTGAAATTTGACGAGCAATCTTTACCACGACCACATTGGTTATTGCTTCTAAAACGTCAGATTTAATTAATCTAAATGAACTTGATAGCAATCCACATTTAAAAACTTACCAGCGGCTAAATAAACTCCAGACAGCAAACTACCGACCCAAGCAACCGTCCCCTTGCCTTCACCGAAGAAATTGACTAATTCCGGTAGAAAGATGCCAAAGGTGTACGCGATACCGTCTACAATTAGGTTGCACATGAAGGAGGCAAACACGACAACCCAGCCGTAGCCACCATCAGGCGGAGGTGGTAGCCCTTGACAATCGTACCCGTCATCATCGTCTATGTCAGCTTCTGTTAGTCTGGCTGCCTCTTCGCATGAGGTTTCGCTTTCAGTCTGGAACAAAGAGATAAAGAAATAAGTATTGACTTAATAATCGAAAAAATAAATGCTTTGACTCCTGTAACTATAAAACTAGGGTATTGTTGGTGAAAACGGCTATTAATATTTTTAACAAGAATTCACTTAATTCACTTGACACAAATGAAATTACATTCTGTGGGTAAAAATAAAAAAAAAAGCGAAATAACATCAATACACGTATTGATCAAAAACTCAATATGAAATTTCATCATGTGAAAATATCCTGTCGAGTAGAAATTTGATATAATATGACAAACGACGTCGAAACCAATAAAAGTTATCGATCATTGGAGACCAGTAAACAACATTAGCAATTTTATTGGTGTTTATCGTAAACCGAAAATCTTTTCAATATTGTCAATAATAACACAATTTTAATGCATTTTTAATAAAGCTCTAACGTGATAATTAGTTAAATAATTTTTAAAGATTTTAAGCATTAGTTTTATTTTAGATAAAGATATAGAATAAGTCACCTATAGCCTTTTTCAGTGTTAAAATCATAGGCATACTGGTGATGATTATTGGTCCACTCTACCATCCGAACAATCCCAGAGTATCATTACGAGAGAAACAATGAAATTTTGTGATTAGCTTAAAAGTAACCGAATATAAGGAGATGAGTCGACGGATGCATACACGTGTTATAAAGACAAGTTCTTCGGTCATGGATCATATGAAATTGGCACACGAACCAAACAATTCAAAACGGTTCTTATGCCGCTTATATGCTTACGCGCAATATGCCGCTCTGTCTTCCCAGGCCTATGATTTGGGATCCTTTAAGTAGAGCGTGAAAAAGCACCTACTGGGGCCAGGATAGTGATGACGACTGGAAATACTTAGTTTACGGTCGTCAGCGCTCATGGACCTCCACTGCAGTTTTACATCAGGCCACTGGAGGTCACATGTAGTACCAAAAAAAAAAACTCTTAACATCAAGCGGTAATATACAATACTAAAAGTAATCAATAGTTTTATTTAAATATTTCAAATGCATTCGTCAATTTATTATCCTTCGACCCTCACAATTTTAGTACGAATAATAGAATTTATTGCTATATTTTCCTCCCCAACGGCAGTAACCTTGAGATTTTCCACTAGCCAACGTCCCAGATTCAGCGAATAGCCCATAACAATAGCATAATTCATTTTGGCATATTAAATGTATCATAAATTGAAACGCGTGACGTCACAACATCTCGTCCATTATTAGTTTATCGGGTGTCCTTCCGTTACGAACAATAAAATTATTTTAATTACCAATAACTCGTATGTATTAATTAATTGTTTATTCATATGCTATAAGGGGCCATTCAAGTATTACGTAAGCAGATTTTTTTACAATTATTTACCCCTCCCCCTTCCCTTGTCAGCAAAAGTAAGCAAACCTTCCCCCCCCCCATCCCATGCTTACGTAATCATTGGTACCTATATGCATTTTTCTTTTAATGTATTCTTTTTTTATTGATATAATTGCTGACGTAATCACGATATCGACCCCCCCACCCGCCATGTCATCAAAAATAAGCAAAGCAAAGACTCCCCCGCCCCCCTCAAGCGCTTACGTAATACTTGAATGACCCCTAAGCATTACAAAAATCATTTACAAATATGTAGTAATAAAAAAGCCTAGGGTAGTTTTCACAATTGGGTATAAAAAACTACGGTACGATATGGTCAGCTATGGTCGGGGTACTGATTACGATTATCTAATTTTTTTCTTAAAAGTCTAATATTAAAGCAAAATTTATTAACGGTAGGTTTGGATATAAACACAAATCTACATACATACCTATATATAATATGCGAAATAAACAAAACCGTAAAATGTAATTCTATTTAAATGCTTATTTATAATCGAGTTAGCAACAAACAGATGACATTAAAACGTTCAATGTCACGAAGTACAAATTTTTTGCTTACAACAAAACGTGTTTTTTTTTGTCATAATGATTTCATTTATATTAAGATTAATAAATACAAAATCGACAATCGTATATAAAACCGTACGCTACTCAAACCGGTTTTACAAAATTTTGGTACACAAAAATAATTATTTAGTTACAAAAAGGAACTAAGTCGTTCTAATAGATAATTGTATTGTAATGTAACATCTGCTTATTTGTTTTTCTGTTTGACCTACTATTCAATCTAGAGTGTTCCGGAATAACTTTTCATATTTACATTTACACGATATTGAAATCAAATTGATTGAGATGAAACGAATTCATTTATACAAGAGTTTATCTATATAAAAGTGTTTTTAGTCAATAAATAATACATATACAATGCCTTGATCCCTGCAGAAAGCGTATAACAAAGGGCTACTAATTCAAAAATTCTAAGACACGTGTACATAATAATTACAATATTTGTAGATGCCAAGGAGACACATATCAATAATATTAAATAGCTCGCAACGCAATAAACGATGTATTTTTTTTGATAGTTAATAACTCTACCATGTGTATGTGTTTAATAGTGCCACCGCTATCAATGTACCACGGACATTACGTTACGGCATCAGTTTGGAAGGGACCGAGTATAATGTGCCTATACTCTAGAGCAGCGTTTCCCAGCCTTTTTTATCCCATGCACCACCGTAGCCTTTCTAAAATTCTTATGTCCCCAATTAATTTAACCTACAGAATTTTTAATACATATTAAAAAATGAATAGTTCACTTAAGAAACTTAAATGATAGGTTTTAGGAAGAAATCACTAGGAAATCGTTAACGAAACACAGGAAGTAAATTTTCTAAACATATAATGAAAAACTGAAATTCAAATTCTAGCATTGCATTTAAATGGTCCGGAGCGAAAGGATTGGGAAACACTGCTCTAAACTATTATTTAATGTAGATGGTAGATATCCGACTGATGAAATGAAAATAATTTATTAACATAGGCACTATAGGCGTGCGCTTGCTCATCGTTAGAATCTAAAATGGCTTCAGAAAGGCGTACGAGAAGACCACAAGAAACTCATGATGTTCTTATGCAGGAGATGAACTGAAACGGTTATCATTACACACAGTCACCTCTGCTACGACGTGAATATAAGCACATCATGAAAGATGCAGTTACAAAATTATTAAGAATATTCCGATTAGTTATTAATATTATTCAAAATATGTTGTATATTTTAAAACAGAAAAATGTTACTAACATTAATTAAAATAATATATACACTAGTTAGTGAAACTAAAAATGAATAAAGAAAATATAACAAAACATTAGTTCGAAAATTTGCGTGAGGAAGTATTTACAAATAGAATAAAATCCGCCTATACAAAACATGGATTAGGATTAAAAGTTTTATTTAAAAAAATTGATGTGGTTTATCAGGAAGTTTTTATCGAGAATTTAAAAAAATAAAACCTACCTATTCTTTCAGCGAATTTATACAATATAAAACAGTAGATGGAGTAGATTTTTACAATGTTCTGATAATCTATTTATGCATCAATCGATTGACAATAGCTTTAATTGGTTTTACAAATGAAATATGTACATACAATTATAAAAAAATATTTGAGTCTTATGGGGTCAACGATAGCTGCATTAACAAGAAAGCAAGCTTAAGAAAAAGAAGTTCTTAAATTAATTAAAATAAAGATTTATTATTATTATTTCAGGGCATTCAAGTATAATGCCCTAGAGCAGCGGTTCCCAAACTTTTTTGGCGAAGGAAAAAGCCTTAATATAATTATAAAAAACTGATTTATATGTATTTATGAATAATCATATTGCAATATAATATTACGTAATATTTAGTTGGAATATTTAGATGTAACCCTATAATCTCCCTTTGGTAGGTATTTTTTTCAGTATTTTAGCCCTAGGGTTCCGCGGAACACCACTTTGAGAATGGCTGCCCTAGAATTAGAATCGCATCTGTTCAGTCAGTCATTGTAGGGGCTCACATGCATTAACAAAGAAGAAACGCGACATGAGTCGTGTAAAGGATATGAGTCGTCTCGGAAATCCTGTTTCGTATAGAGAATCCATGAGTCGGAGGTCATACAGGAATACACCAGTCGATGATAAAGACAAAATTGAGGCAAATAACATGAATGATTCACACTAAATAATCGAAGTTTTGATAGCGGAGCGGAGTGATGTGAAATATCAAGCAGTCAAATAAACTTCGGTTCAAAGATCTTAAAGATCAACGAACTTTAATTAAATTTACGCACTAATTTTCTATGTACACATTTATTATTTGGGTCAACAAGTTATTGTTTTCAAATATTTTTTTTCTATATTTTTTAAAATAATAAATCGATTGAAAACGAATTGATAAAGAACTTCTCAATAATACTTTCGCCGAAACAAAAATACTGACTACTTCGGGAGTATTTGGGGCCTAATGATCGGACGGACTGTACTTTCTTATAATGTTAATAACCATGTCTTTATACAATTAGATATATCGATAATAATATCCCAGTCATTGACTGCATTCCTTCAAATAAATTAACACTATAAACATAGAGCCATTAGCGTAGTGTGCACACTAAAAATTACCGCATCCAATATTTATGAAATAAATTTTCTCTACTCCGCGATATTTGTTCAATGTTACAAGTACCGTTTTGTTAACCTAACGACTACCATGCAGACGACCTTGCGGTGTTCGCCGACAGCTGTTCATAGTATCTTTTACATCACTGATTTATTCACACAAATGTTTTTTTAAAGGATACACGCAAATAATCATTACTTTCATATATTAAAAGTATTGTAGTCTCTATGTTTCAATAATATAACCAAACACAAAATAAAAAAGTAACTCATAATTGTAAAAATAAAATTATCGAAAACAGTTTTGTTAATTAAAATTACAACGCGATCATGGCTGCAAAGCCTGCAAAACGTTAGAAACTAGTCAACTACGAGAATTCAATTATAAAATTTACATTTAAATATCTAACAGACCTCATTGTACCGAACCAAAGTTACGCATTGCTCTATATGCAAAAAACGCTTGGTTTTTGTTTTTCGCGCAAATTGAGTTTAACATTATGCCCCCTCTAGTACATGTATATTGTATAGTACAGTACATATGTTACTAACCAATATTTTCAACATAATAAATTCACAAAAGCCCATACAAAGTAAATTATTTACCTCGCTCAATCGCGTATTTAAAATAAAGTCTGCATTGTGTCTTTGTTTGAGTATTTGGGCGTGACACATTGTTTTAGTAATAACCCTGACCATTGCCGCGTGAATGCCAGTCACACCTAAGTACAAACAAAATCCCTATGCGTATCTGTTCAATACGAACACTACACCTACATGTAATATAAACGTGATTAATAAATACTATATTAAAATAAAATTACTACGTACTCCAATATGATATATACCTATATCGCTTTGTATATATTTTTATCTATAGGTATGTCTATATAAAAAGTTATCTACCACAATGCTTAATAAACATAAAAATCAAATGAAAAACGAGGATAGAGGTCAAACAAGAACTGCAAACACTTTCCGCATTCAACTATATCTGCACGTACAACAACAAATATAACATCGTATCGTGATATTTACCGCATTCTAAAGGAAATTTTCAATTAGTGATACATTTGATACATAGTACGCGATAGCATAGGTCCTAGGTAGCAGTAAGTTTCAATCGGTAACACTAGATTGCTGGATGTTGGGCATCTCTATATAGTATATACTTACTTTGTCTGAAATGACTCAAAGTGACTCAAATATAATAATTAAAGTTAGTTTTTAAATATAATTTTACATATAATATGTATATTCTTAAAAAATACATTTTTTAAAATTCTATTTAGCACAGACTTATTCCTTTTGCATGATATCTGATAGCAATAAAATCGAGATTCAAATAAACTCGCTTCGGTAATCTAGTAAGACCCACTATTTATCGACTCCTTGAGCAACGCTTGACGTCAATGAGCTTTTTTTATTTACAAATTCCAAATTCAAAATACATATTTAAATGTACTTAAATAACATATTATTTGATTAAATACAAATCTTGTATAAGGAAGGAGTTAATTTGGAAAATACATAAAAAAGTGTCAGCTAAAAATTCCTATAATTAGTAATTTCAATACATTTAATTTGATTTGCAAAATACAAGACAAACTAACACTACAGCCCACAAACATTCGAGCGTATCATTTTTCAATGACAACATAACTATTTGTCATCTAATCGAGTCACGTTTACCACGATACAATTCTTAGTACTACTGAGATTTAATGTAAAAAATACAATGGCGTCTATAGTTACACGGAGATATCAGATTCAAATTTGAATTATGAAGAAAAGGAGGCGATTATTTTCAGGCAACCACCTTTAAGATTGAAGAAGTAGTGCAGAAGAGTCTAAGGTACAAATTTATATTTATATAAATATAAATACACCATACTACATACAATACTATCAAGTAAGATAATATTCTTTTAAGGATGTTTTAAATATAAGGAAGGAGTGAGCATTGCGGAGGGAAATTCTTATTTGTTTTTATTATAATACCTCATAGTAACCTAGTTTTCGACCAGGGCATTGCCCTTGTATCTATTTATCATTACCAATATTATTATTATTAATAATAAAGATTTTAAAAACAAACTATAACATTTCTTATCAATATTAGATTAATGCATAATTATATTCTTACATACTCGTATAAAGTTTAATGTAAATATTTATACATATGTATTTTTTTTATATAAAAACATAATAAAAATTATTACCCAATATGTAACAGTAAACAGATAAGAAATTGTTTATGATCTCGCCACTTCAATTGTTATAATTGTGCTATTAGATTGTATGAACAACAATCCGTACTCTATTCAGTGCGTTATTGACATTATGTAACATGAGATATAAAGAAATTGTATAAAATCAAGCGAGAAAAGTATTCTAAAAATATGTAGTAATATTTAGTATGAATTTTTAAAAAATAAGAAAAAGTACATAAAAATTTATGACTACAAGTACTCAAAATGACAATGGAGGCTATTGATAAAAACGTGCATAATCTAACATCTAAGACATTTTACTCATATCTTCAATCTTCGTCGCATTATCTAATCAAAAACATAGTTTATTTTTCAGGGCTTTAGGTGTATTTGATTCGTATCGATTGGTTCGTGTTTCATTTATGTGGTAATCTATATTTTATTTTTAAACAAGTGAATAAAATGTTTGGAATTCATAATTAATTTTAAATAAAACATGCATATACCTATTTAAGACTGATATAATCGATTTTCACAATGCGGCTGACCATATTTTATTCGATAACACACCATGAAAAAATACGTCTGCAATTGAGCTGACTTATACAGTTGATTTCATTCGCCCGCATGCGGTCTAACACTGCACATAAATAGCATGCTACTAATATTCTTCGACATTTGCGGTTTAGTCAACTGCGGCCTAGTCGATTCGCCATTTACATGGTCAATTGAGACAGGTAACTAACCACTCGGATCTATGCAAAAACACTTCGTTTGCTAGTTGCAATTCAGTCAATAGTATTCAATAGTATTTATATTTCATTTTTCAATAAAAATTATATCATTAAATACTAAATTATACTAGTTTGAAGTTTGAAGGTATAAAAAGTGTTAATACCTTCAAACTCTCTCAAACTCAAATAAATAGATAGTAGTTTATTTACCTCATAATCAATCACATGACCTTTAAAAGATCCAGTCTCAGTGTAAATTGACAAAGAATCTGGTGTTATAGAAACATCCATTGACCGTGGTACTACGAACAAAAAGCAATTACAATTTACAATACATCGAAGATTTTTAATTAAAGATTAAATTTGTTATTCATAGAAAATCTGTAATGTAAAAAATACATTGATATTCTGCAGGGCTTGATGTAAGTAGTCAAGGCAATGACTTTGGCTGTATGCCACGAGCTACGTTTTGTTTATATTCATTCATCGTTCTCTTTTTAAAAACTGAAAATTATTTTACTTTCAGTCTTAATCTTTAAACATACTTGAGTTTAGAATATTTCACCTTTAGTTTTCGATTAAATCGCATTCAAAAACATTCGATTTTTCAGAGTAACCAAAACAGAACTATTTATATAAAACTATTTAGATTGAATCTAACTAAAATAACGTTCGAGTTGGATATTTAAAGAAAAAGAAAAAACAGTTATGCAATAAAGGAATTAGGTCAAGTATCAAACAAGAATTAATTTCAAGTTTTTAAATGAACGTAGCGTTTACTTACATGAATCCAATTCGTTTTAAACAGTTTTTGCTTCAAACAATAAAATAAATCTTTATATTTATATATAATTAATTTGTTACGAATTTATTTACTTTATTGACATTTCATGGGCTCCTAGTTTTGAATATAACTTTATATCGACCGTGAATAGGCCTAAGCTCACAATCGAGAGCTCCGTGTTCTAATATTTACAAATCTCGACATATACTATTTTTGTACTAGATATTACGATAGAGGAATCTCTGCAAACAACAATCGGTTCCAGATGTCAGCTTAATAAACTTAAGATGTATACTATATAGATAGATCGGCAGAGTGCATCATTTTTGTTGTACCGGGCTACTTCAACAGTCCACGTGTATCCATGACCAGTCTATATTGTTGTAGCTCAATTATATTTTTAGTTTCTCAGCGCATTTCAATATTATAATAACACAGCACAATATTATTAAATAATAATAAATCTAATTTCCTTTTTAATGCGTTTAATTTGCATTGACGTAAATAAAATCAATAAAAGCAACACTACGATAATATAAATAATAAAACGATGCTTAAATAGATGTAGGTAGATATTATAATACGCAATAAGTTGACATTTGAATAGATTTCAAATATATTTTTTAACGATCATACGAAACAATTTACTGGTTGCTATAGGTTAACGCCCCTCTAAAAAGTGTACTAAAAAATGAATATTTTATTGAAATAGAAACAGCTATATCGCGTGACGGCGTTTCCGTGATATTTTTGGTTTTATCCTTGAACTGAAGGCCCTGCTGTCCTTTTCGAGGTTCACTGTCAACAACAGCCGGTATGATCGTGGTCAGAGAAGAGAAATAGGAAGCGTACTTTTAAATGTTAGGGGAAAAACCTTATTTTTTATATAATAACATTTGTAACACAAGAAACAGAAATATGCTCGCATATCAGTAAAGGGTATAACTCTTTCATAAAGTTTCACATCACGTTTTTTTCGCGGAATCTAATATTTAATCAGCAATACGAGTTTGTTGGCTTACTAGAAACATTTTTGACTGAATTTAATGTTGTATAGGTACTAGGTAGCTATATATATATAGATTTTTTTTTCTGAATTAAAATTCAGTTGTTAATTATTTCATGTAGCGGCTACGATGTAGAGTCTAACGATGAGCAAGTAAGCGCACGCCTTTAGTGCCTATGCTAATAAACTAATTTCATTTTCGAACTTATGCCGTATCTGCGCTCCGTCCAGATTGATTGGTCTTTGAAAGAGGGAAACCTACCATTCTTTATTTAATGCCTATATTATACTATAACAAACTTACATTGGCATAACCTTAATTTTTAAGAGATCGCAGCCCTCAACCATTACACAGCCGAATTTAATAATAATGCAACAAATACACTATAAAAGGTACATTTTAAACCGCTGTATCCACGAAAAGAGATTTAATTACCTAATGTATTTTCAAGTGAATAAAATAAGCAAACTTAGAGAAAAACAACGACATTCGTAACCCAGGTAGGTACATTTGCCTCCATAAACATGATCAAGGTGAAAGATTTTCGTACGTTGTTTTTATTATCTTACAGGTTTATTTTCTATCGGCTTTACTTAAATAATGATCACAAGATTACATAATATTAAAGAACAAATTAATACATATTATTATGATAACTTTATCGCGAATTTCTTCCTGTATCTTTATACTTGTCAAAAATAAAGAAGGTTAACGAAAGATATGCCTTAACCGATATACATAAAGAGTTATTAATTCGAACGTAGCAAAAGTGGTGTAGAGATAAGCCTATAAGCTTTCATAGTTTTTGCCTACATGCTGTTCACACAAAGCATTTTCCATAACAATTGGTAGTCTGGTATAAATGCTTTTAGCCAAATTTTACTTAATATTATATTTTTCATTTGTTTAAAAGATGGATCCATTTTCTAATAATTGGCAAGCAACATACAACGCTGATTCTTTTGTGTCACGTGTAGTTTTATTATAGACGAGAATATTCACATTTCCACAAGAAAAACATAAAAACAATATATTATTATAAGGTAAATATACTTTTGTGTTATTTTTATAAGCAATTGCGTCACCAATCAATAGGTAGGTAGGTAGGTAGATATTATTGGAAACGATTGCTATCATAATTTATAATCAGTGATGTTTTGTCGTAAACAAATTGGTACACTTCTGAGTGGCACTTCACAAATAATGGCATAGTAACAATGTACTGAGCTAGATTATTAATATTCTTTCAATATATTCTATTACGTAAAGCTCACTATCCATTCAAACGTAACGTCAACGATATAACTTGTCAATAGAGAAAGTTACACTGAAAACTCGGTCAAAAAAGTCGTATGAAAAGCGAGTCCTACTTATTTCAAGTGTTACTCATAAACCTCACTCTAGTTTAACAATCTAGCATTAATGCTAAGACAGGAGCAGTCATTTGACCAAAAATAACTCTGAATTTTATCAATCTTCAACACTTCTAACTTTTTTTTGTAGTAATTTACAATTACGTAAAACATATTAATTGTTAGGCAGTCATTTGACCCATCGCCATTACTGTATGCGAATTTACGTCTATGCAGTATTAAAAATTGTTTTGAATGTAATGTAAGTCACATGAGTAATTCCATCCATCATACATGACTTTAGAGTTAATATCAATATAAACAAGGTTTTATACCGTCGTCTTTGTGAAATGAAGTAAATCCCTTCACAATAATAAGTACAAAGTTCATATACAATTTAGGTACCACAGTGATTCAAAGAGATGACGTAGGCACGCCCACTTCCTGAACGTTTCCAAAACTCATCTGCACGTTTCAATGATTTTATGCTGTAAACGTCGACTTTCGTGTTTTATTTTACGAGTTTTGTACTTAAATTGCTTATTGACTTCTAATCTTTTTTTTTTTCAAGGACAAAATATTCCCAGTTAACAAGTAAAATAGAGAAATTATATTATTATTCAAATAGTATGCATATTCAAATCCTTGTTACTTAATTCTGAAGAAATTTATGTTATATTTATCAATAACTGTCAATCACAAAACAATTGACAATCGCGATGGACCATCTTCGAAGCGCCTAAGGCCAAAGATCCACCACTTAATTGATGCGACAGACAAAATGCTTATGAAATAATATTCAAGTCACATAGACTAGAAAAGTGAACAGGAACACTCATGAAGTTAATCAGCAATACATTTCTGTGTTTAAATTAAATATCTATTTCTTATCTATTTCATCTATCTAACGAACTACTCTGAGCAAAACAAACCAAACGCACCAGTGGATTACGCAAACATTTCCTTTGACATGGTTTCTCTAGTACAATTAGGTCAACGCCGGATATAGCGCACGTTCGATTATCGTAAACGTTCGATTTAAGCGCAACTCTTAAATATCATATTAATTGTTTATTTTCATAGGAACAAAACTTTTAAAAGAGCAATATCTAAACGTACATATATATTTCATACGTCATGATAGATTCTTACAATATGTAATATGATGAGACCAAACAAAACAATAATATCAAATTGGACGTGCCAACATGATCATACAAAACAGTCATGGAACTCTGTTATTATTATCATCGTCACAAACAAGGATGTCACTACATTGTCGCCAATTCATTTACCTACTCCGCCACTCATTTACAGGATGGTCAAAATTATAAAATTAAGTATTATAAATTTTCACTAATTAGGGGTCATTCAAGTATTACTTAAGCGCTTGAGGGGGGCGGGGGAGTCTTTGCTTTGCTTATTTTTGATGACATTGTGGGTGGGGGGGTCGATATCGTGATTACGTCAGCAATTATATCAATAAAAAAAAAGAATACATTAAAAGTAAAATGCATATAGGTACCAATGAAGTCAAGTTTAAAGATATTACATATCAGTAATAAAGCGTTCATGTATAGGTAAATTGCAATTCATATGAATTTTAATAATCAATACCAACTAATTTAAATGATTTTATATGACTTACTATCGGGTTTATTTTGTTTAATTTAATCCGACGTTTCGGAAGTTTTAAAGTCAGACTGACTACGTAAGGTTCGTCAGAAAGTTAACAATACTCCATTTATATTAAATTTCAAGTTTGTTCCGTTATAAATAACTCGAAATTGTGAAACTCTATTTTTTACATTAGATATGATAGTTAAAACTCTACAACTCCAATCACTAGACATACAATTTTGGTAACACGAAACCCAACGCTACAACTAAGCAATTTGTTTTGTAACAACAATAAAATGTTTCGTCAGTTCTTTAATAGGCTCAAATATTCACGTTGTCATTGAGCGAGCATAATTGCGATGATGGGGATACTGTTCTGTTAATGCAAATAGCAGACGCGTGTTCATAATCACTAAGGACCGCTATCCATAGAGGCAACTTATCATTTTAAAATTATCATACATCTATTCTATAGCTTATTAAACAAATCTAAGAGGATTGTACAGTTTGTAAACAACTCCCAGTTGACCAGCGACGTTTGTACACATAAGTGGTCTTTTTTCCTCTTTCAAAAATCAATTCTTATTCCATTTCATTTGTTGTATATTCCAAATTCAAATTCAGTATAGAGTTAAAAAGTTTATCAAACACAATTTTAATTAATAGAGGAAATATGCAGATAGTAAAACATATGCAAACATTAGTTTCCACTTAAATAACATAAAACCATTTAGGTAGTGATATAAAGTTGACTGTGATTCATGAAATAAAATAATAAAGTAATCGTCGTTTATCTAAAATGTACATATCTACTTACTGCTTATGTACATTACATAAATTTGAGTCAATTCGTTAACACATATTTTTAGTTTAATTTCAAATGAATTTATAGACTAAATCATCACTAAGAATCTAAAATTATTAGAGTTATTTGGAATTTTGAGTGTAAATCAATATTGAGTTTATATGTATTTCAATATTTACATATTTAATATACTAAGTTCGGTAACCGAGGTACCCAGTTTTTCAACCAAATACAGAGGCGTTCAACGGAAGAGATAAATGTGGAATTGTTTTTGATATATTTGTATTATAATGTGACATGCATTGAGTTTGAAATGTGTAATCCTAATTTGATTTAATTTATTCAGATTAAAATAATTCGGATTAAGCGAAGAAATGCCTTCGACAATGTGGTAGAGATGGTCACAGGCGTTCCACGGTCTCTGCCTACCCCGGAAGGGACATGGGTGTGAGCTGAGTCAGTCAATAAGTCAGAAGATGAACGTTTAAGCATCCTAATTAAGAAATGAGGTTAATCGCATCATTGTTTGTACGCAGTTAAGCACTCTACTTGTAATTTGCGTTTTGTTGTACCTCCTCGTGGAAAATAATGATTGTTCCGTTTATTTCCGTTAATTACGTGTTACTTAAGTTTGTTTTTCTAATGACAGCTGATTTGAATGTATGGCAAACACTACTATTTCTTAGTGCGTAATTATGTTTGCACTTTAAAGTTTGCTTTTTAATTACAGTACGACGTATGCGACTGCGCAGAGAAATGAATGCAAGCGGCAGTCGCTTCCGATATGCAGCCGGCACGCTTCTCCAACTAAAAATTACACCAGTATTACATTTGTGCTTGTTTGTACAACTTTGGGACGACAGGCATGTATTATAATATTTAAAAAAAACTATAAAAGATAAATAAATAATAAATTAAAAAAAAAAATTTTCACATAGCCATTTTTAATGCCTACCAGCTAAACTTTGTCACATTAACATTACAAAAAATAATAAATAATAACATATACTTAAATACATACATATTTATGAAGAAAAGTTTTTTATTAAACAAATAAAATACTATAAAACATCTCTCATAGCAAATGACAAATTGACTTAGTAACAGAGACAACAGCATATAATTTGTTTAACACACTTTATTACACATACTTAGGTGTTTTATAAAAAAGCAAATTCAAGATAAATCCAAATAACATATTTTTTTATTACGTAAAAGATAGAGGGGAAATGATTTCATCTATTTTTTATTATTTCCAACGCGGTTGCTACTTCAAGCACTAAAACAAGATAAGTCTTAATTTATCTGAAAACTGTTTATCAAATCACAAAATATATATATTAGGATGATAGTTTCAATGGAAAATACCACGAGCATTGATTATTTAATTATGAATTATGAATAGTTCATTGACCAACTGTTATCCATCATTTTTATCATAATAGCATGGTTGGGTGGATTAGCTATTTCACATCGTTTTTAATATTATTTAATCCACCAAGATTATTCATTAAAAGGAATAACGATAAAACAATTGAAAAAATTTTTATATAATTTTTCGTTAAACAAAACACAACTAACTTTGTTGTTTCAACAAAATTATGACACAATAAAGCAGCTAGCTTGCTGTTTATTTTTCTTCTTTTAAGCACAATTTTTTACAATACCTACGAGTAATATTTAATCGAAAACTTACAACTTTAACGTCGTGCCGGGACATTTATAACACTAAATACACAGCAGCGCACACTGGTTATTAGCAAACACTGCGAGAAAAAGTATCCAATGCTGCACAACTATTATCTCACATAATGACCAAGATAATGTCATAATAAATTTTATATTTCATTTTATCAATCGCGATAATATTTTCAAGTGATAACCGAACACGTTCGAATTTGAAATTCGATTCTCAAAAATTATTTCAACTGTGAATTTTAACATTTAAAAAGCAATTATGTATTTTCTAAACGAATCAATGCGAACCTATCAGTGACATACTGAACCTTCTGTTTCACCAGAACATACCGCATTTTCGGTTCCAAAGTTCAACTGAATCACATAGCTCGTATTATTTTTTGAACATGATTCGTATTCATACCTAATACAAAATATCGTAAAGGCTTACTTTTTAGTTTAAATTTTATTCGCATTCCTTTACTTTGATTATTTTGAAAAGCTTTGCAGCCATTCGTGACCGGAGTCGAATTACAATAATTAAAATAAACGCGATAGTATGCATAAGGTCTTTTCAATTAGTTAAAAATTATAGTAAATGCTAGAATGCCCGACTCATATTCGACCTACTAAAACCAATTTAAGCATTAACATTAACAACCCACTGTTAAACTTGAAAACGTTAAACGAAACATATTTTAATTAATAAAAAGAAACTATTTGTATTTTAATCCAGTTTCTCAAAGCAGGCTTGCAGAATAAGGAGCGACCTAAATCCGTTTTAATTTTCAATTTTTTTTTAAATGTGTCACGAAGGGTCCTTTTATTAAGAAGCCCCCTTGCTTTTTAAACATATTTGAATTTGGCATTATGCAGTAACAATTGTAAATAAATAAAATCCCTACTAATATTATAAATGTAAATGTGAGTTTGTTTGTTACGTTTTCTCGCAACAACTACTTAACCAATCATCATGAAACTTTGTATACATATTTTTGGAGGTACTAGAAGTAACATAGGATGATTTTTATTTTAAAAAATAATAATTTATTTTTTACCATAGTTTCCAACTGACTATAATTTCAATAGAAATGAATCATATTGATTCATTTCTATTGAAATGATCTCTGATACTTATTTAATGACTTAAATGCGAACGAAGCCGCGGGTGAAAGCTATTATAATATAAAATTATTTAGAACACTTAAGTGTCATTTAGGTAATAGACAAGAGTTGTGTGTTCAAGTAATATTCCTTTGCAAACTGTACTACAACATAACTACAGTTCGAACAAAAGATTCGATAGAACAGTTATCAGTACAACTTGTACTTCAAGCAAATGTCGAAAGACGTTTATTCTGTTAATATTCATAATAGTTTAATACGAGTTAAAAACGTATACACGTGTCAAGTCACGTGTTGCACGCAGAAATGTAAACCTATAAACTTTGTTATTATTAAGAATATAAAAAAAATATCAAAGTTATCTTAGTACTGAAAAAGAGACCAATTTTTTTATATCCACTATTAAAAACTATACAATTTCTTTTATTATCGTAAATGTGGATGGTCAAAGTCCCTTTACGTCAAACAAACACGTTTTACTTTCTGAGCAATGTTAACTTTATAACCTACTATTATCGAATACATTACTTTGTTTAAAAAAAACACACACACACATACATTTTTACATGATATCATTATTTTTTAATTAGGCGTATTATACATTATTGACTATTATTTACTCTGAATAAAAGAGATGTACTTGAGAACACATATTCTCACATATTCAATAATAAGTTCCTAAGAGTTGAAGTATGAAGAGATATTAAGAACTTAAGACCATATTAAAGTATCTACAATTAATGAATTTATAATTTCTGACTCTAAATGAGTTTTGTTTCACGTAAAGTAATTATAATTGTAAATTATGTTGACATTATTGGAAATTGTATTATTATTTTGATGCCTTCCAGCAATATAGTAACTATTGTTATATCCACCAGCTTTGTGATGTTGATAAAATAAATTTGAATTTACGTTGTATAATAATTTTCAGTCCTTTTCAAATTAAAACAATATAGGCACTATTTCATTTTTAATTAAAAAATATTTTATTTAAATAGGTATGTGTAGCATGTTATACAAAAATCAATGACACATGATTTTCTTGAAGGTGAATGTCCACCGCCATGCGGCGTAAAGGTCGGCGACCTGAATGAAACTCTTTAAACGAAATTGAAAGTTAGAAATATTTTTAGGTTTATTCCATAAGTCAAAGCAAAGTCAAGTCTTTTGGAATTGCTGTTGTTTTTAAATGGTAATTACAACTTTGTACAAGGTACCCTGGATATCTAAGAAAATATTTGTTGAATAGAAGTGTTGGAAGAACATCTGTGAAGTGAAGAATACCATTTTCAAAGCATTTTTTTTATATTGTTGGACACGACATGTGACCTCCAGTGACCTGATGTAAAGCTGCACTGGAGGTCCATGAGCGCTGACGACCGGAAACCAAGTATTTCCAGTAGTCATCACTATGCCGGCCCCAGTAGATGCCTCTTCACGCTTCGCTTGAAGGATCCTAAATTATAGGATTGGGAAAACACATGGCAAGGCAGAGCATTCCACATCTTAATTAAACATATCTGTTGGGGTCATCATCGGCCACCACTGCAACTTACAGCTAACAAAAGATCATTTCAACGACATATAGAGGTTATTCATCTCATTGAGCAAACATATAAAAAAATATGTCAATTTATGTTGTTTTTTTTTTATTAAACTTATCAACAATTATAAAAGTTAATGGATACTAAATATAATTATCTTTTTTATGTTACAGTCTGAAAGGGATTTAATATGTCTCAGAATTAAGATTATCTGAACAATTAGGTTTATGTATTTTGATTGATTTTTCCTCGATATCAAAAGAGATATCTAATTTGCAAATTGATTAACATTTTATGTAACAGTTGTATGTTACTTTTGTTTTAACAATTTGATGGAACAAATTTATTAATTGTAAAGGCCTTAATACTAAAAATATAAATATATACATTTATAAATTCTATTTTTGAATTGCATTTATTTTATTTTTATATTATGCTTATTAGCATTGTATTTAATATTCACACCTTAAGTCCGGTTTAACTCTAACTGTAAATTTTGTTCTAACAAAAAAACAACAATGTAGAGGTCCTACGAATTTGTTACATTTTAAGCAGACAATACTAAAACCTAATCATGGATGGAATTATCAACAGATCCAAAATTAACTTCTGAATTCTTCCTACAAAATTAACACAAATATTGTATTTTAGAAAACAAGGAAAATTCTGTTAAATCCAAGCCAATTCATTCTAACCTAAAATTGTAAATAATTTCAAATACTCACTCTGTAACGACTAAATCTTGGGTTTGAAGGCACACTATTCAATGACAATTTAGACATTGTTACAGCTCACAGAACGTTTCAGTCAATAACTTAATAACACATTTATAAAAACACTAAGTTACACTTATAAAATGTATTAAAATGAACACTTTCCTTAAATTCAGCTAACAAAAACAATAGAGTTTAAACTGACAGGAGCAGTATGACGGTCCTATTTTTAAAAACAACCTCTACTAATATACTTTGGCACATGTAAGTGTAATTTTAATTAATGTAGTCCCATTTTGGCCAGCAACTATTTAAAAATTTACAAAAATAACAATAAATTTGATTTATCACAGTTTGACAGCTAGCGTTTCGTTACACGCATCTCACTGAGAACGAGCGAACGATACGGAGCACACCACCCCGCGCACTGACAGAGCGACAACTGTTAGCGAAATAACAAAATCATGATCTTGAGGTGCGTTCGACAGAATAATTATTTATTGCGCGTTCGCTATGAATACACTCATAAACAAAGAATTAAAATCTTTATGTGCTAATTAGTTATTAATCCATTTTGCTAATCATAATTTGTTTCCTTTTGAACTGATTACGTTTCAATAGATAAGCACTTAAAATTTTAACATATTAAAATTATTCCATTGTTAAATGTATTGTAGAAAGTTAAGCATTGTAACAACATTAGGATTTTAATCATTGATTTATAAAATCAAACCTATCCCAAAAACTATAACTTTAAAGAAGATATCGTTTTAGGCAAAGGCCTACCTCGTGGTATTATAACAATGCTCTTCGTCAATATTCAGGCGTTTTTTTTTATTGTTAACAATTTCAGTGAAAACTATGCTTGATAAATCTATTGTAAGCTATCATTATTCTGTATTCAATAACATCTGTGAGCATAACATTAATTAATGTTATGAAAAGATAAACACAGAGTATGTCAATTGAAACAACACTTGTATTGAGTAAAGCCATAACTATATAAAATATTAATACTCCGTGACAAATAAAAGATTAAGTGCTTTACTGAAATAGCTCACAGTGATCATGTAGAAAATTCAAAAAATATTTTTTGATAATTATTTCAGGCGTTTTACAAAAAAGTTTTGTAGCTTATTAGAAAATTTTATAATATATAGGTACCACCTACATGATCAAAATAACTTAAATATACAATATTACTTTGAAGTCCATGGTGGGCAACTCATAAAATAGGACGAAAACAGTATAAATGACGTATATAATAAAAATCTCATAAAATCATATTTTTTATAGAACACTGAGGAATTGAAGTGTAAAAACAATGTTTTTATGTTTATGATTTTATTCGTGACAAAAGTTTTATTTTACTACCTATCTAACATATCATATTTACTTTCGGAATTTGTGTTATTAAAAAAATTAAGTTATGACAAAAATTAATTCATACGTTCATGATAACCGAAATCATTATAATAATCAATCGAAGATAAATTTTCATTAAAACAATTTTTAAATCATTAACTATATCCTGACGTCATAATTTATCAAATGGATTAAAAAATGATAAAACCCTTACCGGTAAAAACCTATTTTTATCTATAATCCTAAATTAACTTTTCGAATAAAATATCTTCTAATCGTCTTTATTTGATTAGAGAAAAAAATATATAGACAGAATTATTAGACGTAATGAATAAATATATTCAGAATTGACGTATTTATTTATTTTAAGAGATAATATGAAAGAATTATAAAAATATATCAATAAAGATTCACGCTTGTTTTAAAATATATATAATAGAAAACATAATGTATAAAACAAATGAACGCAAAGATTATAAACCGTTTATTGTTTCAAAACATTTGAATAGACGGTTATAAAATGTTTTTAGAATGTTTAATTGTTGGATATAGCAAGGAATAAACGGTCAAATCTAACCCAGCCCACGCCCGGCCCGAAGCGCTGAGTCGGCGTTTAACTCGTGCTTTAGCTACAAATATGACGGTAAAAGGGCGCTCGGTTGTCATTTCTTTATACAATAATAATTAATATCGACTATTAAATATGATCTCTTAGTATAACACACATGGGAGTTTGAGATATAATCCATAAATAAATAGTTCCAAACAAGACTAGACACTATGCGTAACTTTTCTTAATTGCTAAGTTGGGAATACTAACCAACTCAATAAGACAAAACACCTAACTTAATAATACTAAAAGTATGAAAACTTTTTTTAGCTTTTTGTCTCATTTACTTACTCAAGCGTAAGTTTTCGTCGAAAGGAAACGTTTATTTCATTAAACATTGAAAAAACGTGAATTAAAATGTTAAACAATTTATTGGTATTGGAATTTTTTCAAACGAAGAATTTAAGAAAATAAACTACAACGAAGTACTATTTCTAGAAATTTCTTATTTCAATTCTCAAAAACACGAACATATGCTTTCTCTGTAAATTACGTCATTGCTCGATGCAGACTGCAGACTCATGCATGGTGCAATTGTTAACATGTTCATTTATTTGTCTACGTGACGGTTTGCCCAAAGATTAGTTATTGTATTTAGAGGCAGGATTCAAGGACTTTTCCACACAAAACCTGATTCTATCATTCAAAATTATGTGTGTACTGCTATTCTTCAGGTAGCTATACCTTGATATTAGATACTTACCAGGGACGGATTAGTGAATTGTTTTTGCATAGATCCATCGTCTGCATCCAGGTTGCTTTGTGTTCCCGCTGTTTGGCCCATCGCGAGTATCCAGGGCCGGTGGGCTGAGGCCGAATGGCCGCCACCCGGGCGCAGTGGAGCGGCCCTAACCGCGCGTTTGTCGCGGCTCCACTGACGTAGCTGCCGCGCCACGCCGGCTGACTCGATGGCACTCTAGTGATGTCTCCACATTCATATCGAGTAATGTTTTCAATGCCTTCCCTACAATATACAATCGTTAAAAATATTGTCATAATTACAGTAATAATATTGTAACTAAATAAATTTATTGAATAGGTGAAAATACATGTCTTTAAGTATCTTATCTATATATTATATTTTTGTACTGCATAAATAATCGTATTGTATTTACTAAATACTGCTTTATAAGCAACAGTAATTGTTTAGTAGAAATAATGTTATTTGATTAATGTGTTATAATATTCAGGTGTGTATAATCGATATAAGACTATGGGTTGGAGATCGAGACTATGAATAGGGGACGATCGATATAGTGAGCGCAGGTCCTCTTCTGCTGGCCAACTGTCAAATTTCGCAAGCTTTTTTCACACTGTACGTAGTGTTTATTGAAATCTATATAAACACTACTGCTAATATCATAAATTGCTACTATTGAAATATATTTTTTTATTATTTATATTGAGTTATGATTAAAAACGGAATGGGTAACATATTATTAATTTTGATGGTTGAAATTTTTTAACAGAAATGTATGTACCTAAATACCGAAATCCTTTGTGCCATCATGTTAAAAAAACACTATCAGTCAACACACAATTATAGCTATATTTGATATATCATTAATTTTTCACAGATATGTACATTATAGAACTCTTTACGCACTCACGATCATGGAAGTACTGACATACGACGCGATGGTGACCGTTGTTTTTTAAAACTGCCCGCATTATAAAATAATATTTTATAAAATAAGTCTAAAAGTTTAAGTAAATTTTAATGCTATGTTTGCTTCATTAGACATCAAATAAGTTAAGAAAAATAGTGCTATCATTTTTAAATATATCTTGGAGAAAGTTTTAATATATGTTTAATTAATTGTTTATTAATGTACATACTAACACTGTATAAACAAAATGCTTTTTAATAATTATATTGTCGCAAGTAATTTAATCACACTAATGGATTTTTATTTAATTTCTTTAAAAACAATAATAATTTACTACAAAAGCAATAAAGAGTTAAATGGTTAAAACCATCAGCATTCTTAGGAGTGTACTCGTAAAAGCTACTCGTAGAAAATGGCGGACGAGAAAATGTTTGAAAAGGATAATAAAATAAAAAATGAAAAGGATGAAAGTAATTTACAAGAACTTTTATCATCTATCAGACCAGCAATTGTTATGGAAATGCTTTTTGGAATATTTAGATTTCGTGAACAAGGCAACACAATAACCACACCTGATGTTAAAATGAAATGTATTGGAATTCTTATCACGTCATCGTTTGTAGCTCTATTCGCTGTCTTTCTCCGACTAGCTGGTGCAATCACAGGAGTGATCAAAGTAATGGACGCCATAGGAGATTTACCTTCAGTGGTTATTCTTATACAGTATGTAGCTTCAGCAATAACGACCGCATTTGCTTTCAGCGATACTAATATAAAAATAGTTCTTGCCTTTAAAGAATTAGACACCGCTCTTCATCTAAATATAAATACAGGATATTATAGACAAGCTCGAAAACATACAATTTATCTTCTAATAATACTTCTTTTGATACATGTATTATTCAGTGCTGGGGACTTATATTTCAGTACGCATGTATCTCCTAGTGATGTCATTGTTCTGCCAATATATTTCGTTCAAGATTTAGGAGTAGTGTTCTTCTACAAGATGATATCAATGGTTAAGAACAGACTTGCTGTTGTGAATGATTATTTGAGGAAATATATTAGAGCTAAAGAGGAGAAAGCTTCCGGTGTGTTCTCGATTACGAAGCAGACACAGAAAGATGATACAGTGTTTTTAGTGGACAATATTCCGATGAAAATTAAAGATTTAGCGAGCACTTACGACGTGATCGGTGAGACTTGCTCTTGGATCAATGAAGTGTTTAACTTCCAAATATTTATGACCCTCGTCTCTACCTTTACTTATGTCGTCATAACAATTTGGACGTCGCTGTATTTCTTTAGGAACCAATCAAATATTAACGCTGCTGCTGAGTCCTTGTTAAATATTGTCATTTGGTGTGTGCGATGCATATTTACTGTCGCTGTAATGTGTTTTGCCTGCGAAAGACTTCTTCTAGTAAGAAATGATACGAAAATTTTGGTTAATGAAGTAATCATGGATTATAATTTACCAAATCAAACAAGATTGCAGGCGAAAGCTTTTATGGAGCTAATAGAAGCTTGGCCGCTGAGAATTTTTGTTTATGATATGTTTTCAGTGGATATTACACTAATGTTGAAATTTATAAGTGTAGCTACTACCTATTTGATTGTTATTATTCAAATTTCACACTTTATTTAAGTGTTCATGTGTTATTAGGTGTATCTTAATTCTGAATATATTATTTTAAAAAGTAGTGGCACGTTCTTATTTGTTTAGTATTGCGTTACGTTGAATAAAGAACATTAGTAAATGCACAAATATTTATTTTTTAAATATCATAATAAACCTGCACTTAAACTGGAACCTGATTTGTTTCACGCACATTACCAACTTGTCCTTGCCTTCGTACTCCTAAAAGAATCTGACGTCGAGGAACACCCATAGCAAATTGTTGACCGCCTCTTAAGAATAAACCTCGGCCAATTTGAAATGGACGGCGATGTTGGTAGTGGTGATAGCTTTCATCATTGTTACCGTAATAATGGTGTAAGTAGCCAGGGTATCCGTAAAGGCCGTAATGCTCATCGCTATACGATTCAGATGATGAGTCATCGTAATGATTGTATAGAGGATCGCATACGGCTAACTCTGCGAGGACTACTGAAATATGATATGTATGAATTGTCAGAACAATTAAAGAAATTATTGGAATGTTTCCTCTGATTCACTTAGTGCTGTTTTATTTTAAGATATACCTTACCTATCACAACAAAGTAAATATACCATTTCATTTTCAACACAACAAATTTGTACACGTCCACTTTATAGGCTTTACTAGAATGTTCTTTAAGAAAACTGGTCCTTTTATTTATAATCACTAGTTAATTAACTGTAACTGACCACTAACGATATTGTGTCAATAAACACTAGAAAAGGAATAAAACTTCTCATATGGAATTTGCCTCGTTTTTAGAGTATTAAAAAAACATTATTAATATAAATTAGAGTATAATTTAATTGATTAGTAAAATATAGGTGTAATTAAATCTACATTAAGTGCATTAGTTCATCTTTGGCTTTATACATAAAGTTTGACTCAGGGGTTATTAGTAAAAATGTCATCGATAATTTCTGTTACTGAATATGTGTTTCCTTCGGTTGATGATCCAGAATTTGGCGGCAATTTTGTAGAGTCAGTATTCACATTAAAGGTTACATCTTTAATTGAATCGCCTGGTGATTTTAAGCCAAAAGGTGATTGTTGAGTTGAACTATCGACGTCTACGTTTCTTCCACCAGATCCCATAGGAATTGAAGAAGTAGAGTCCGGTCTTCCCCCGAAAATTGTTTCTGGAAAAATTTCTTCCAAAACAGATCCAGTGCTACCAGATGGAAAAGAAGTGCTTGGAGTTGGAGCTGGAACGTTGCATGATGATCTACGTAGTAATGTTACATCTGAAATTAAATTAGTTTAATTTAGTAATTTACTAGATTTACTTTACAATAATACATTTGGTGTCTTGATACCAGTTTTTCCTGTCTAACATAACGAGTTAGACTATTGTTAATTTATTTAAATTGCACTCGTATACAAAAGCTTTTAACAAACTCCTATAAAAACATATACCTATTTGTACTTAAAGAGAAGCATTTTACTACTCTCAACGACACAGTGATAGGCACGCCAGTCTTTGATTTCCGGAAATTAATAAAAAAGGGATATTGTTCCCGTTCTGATTGTATTGATGTTCTGATCCTAGTTTGGGATCAAAGTATGCACATTATAATCCAAAACTTAATTAAGCAGAATATGTATGGTTAAACTCACCAACTCCGCAACTTTGTGCACATTCTAAACGTCCAGGATTTGTATAAGTTATGTTATCTGTACCACAAACTGGGTTAAACTCTGAAGTAACCGGGCATCTTCTTATACAATCTCTTAAAGTAATGTTTCGTGTTGCTCTGTAAAATATAGAAATATAATTATACGTATTTGCACATACTCGACATTGGTATAACAAAAATGCAAGCAAGCTGGTTAATACTCGTAAATACTCACTTTTAATAGTTTTTCACCAATGTTTAATTTGTAATTAGTAGTGCATTTCTAACTAAATAAGCCAGTGCTTAGTGCAAATGCAAAATTGATTGTGGGTAAATAAAAAGCATTAATAATTGCAAAATATTTTTATTTTTTTAATGCTGTGTTAATTAGATAAAAATATTCACCCTGGAAATTGATTTGGCCCTTGAGCTTGTTCAAGTTGTCCTTGACCTTGTCCAAGTTGTCCCTGACTTTGACCAAATTGTCCTTGATTTTGTCCTAATTGTCCTTGGTTTTGCCCAAGCTGTCCCTGATTTTGACCAAATTGTTCCATGCTTGACACAAATTGATCCTGTCTTTGTCCCGATTGGCTCTGACCTTGCCCAAATTGACCTTGCCCTTGCCCAAATTGCCCCTGATTTTGACCAAATTGACCCTCTCCTTGTCCAAATTGACTCAGTCCTTGTCCAGATTGTCCCTGGCCTTGCCCAAATTGACCCATTCCTTGTCCAGATTGTCCCTGACCTTGCCCAAATTGGCCCATTCCTTGCCCGAGTTGACCCTGTCCTTGTTCTGAACCAATTCCTCCTTGACCATTTTCTCCAAATTGTCCCTCACCAACTTGTCCAAAACCGAACTGGTCTTCGTCGTGTCCGAATTTATCATCATCATAGTGATGATGATGGCCGTGGTGTCCGTGAAAATCATGATCGTAATGACCGTAATGTTCACCACTGTCTTCTTCAGAAGAATGATCGTGGCCGTGATCGAATCGTTTATACGGACCACCTATTGTAGTTCCCGCAAAAACTATTACTGTAAATTTAATTCATTTTATATTACCATTAATTACTACAGGTAGCAATAAAATATCCTACATATTTTCGCTATTGGATATAACATTAAAATATTCAAAATACATTTCTTACCTATTAATGCAACACTATAAACCCACTTCATATTGTTAAATAAATAAAAATCACAATTTAAAATACATATATTCCAACATCCAACCAGTGGACGGTATAACCAGAATTTAAATCTTTTCTTTTCCCTCATGTTTCTTATATTTATACTTCGGAATTAATTAATAATAACAATAACAAACAATTTGCAAATTTTAAACATTTTCATATAAATTATCTATCCAATGCTTCTTTGTGGTTGTTAATAAATAACTGAACTGTTACTAAAGAGCAGTGTATATCTATATAAAATTTTATCTTTAAATATTGTCCACTCGCTTGACTACTTTACCGGCTATAATTCCCCGGTCGTATTTTTTTCCTCATATTACCTGTTTGTCTCGTTTATACTGGGGTAATTTTTACCACTTTTAACAAACGGGGAAATATGATGAGTAGTAAATGTTTAAAATTATAAGCATCTGTCCTTCTTTTAATGTTTTGTACATTGTGTTTTTAGACAAAAACTTGTTTCAATTGTCATATTTATTTCCGTTTGAGTTCGTAAAAAATAAGTCTAGATTTTTTGTAATTATGATATTAAGAATCTTTAAAAAACTGACATTACACGCAATTGCATTTAAATTTTACAATTTAACCTATGAAAAACTATTGTTCCATTTTTGTTGTAGGTACGTAATAGAAATGAAATACATAAATTACATATTTTTAAAATTATAACATCCATAAGTCCATCCAACAGATAAAATTCTTACATTAGCTTCCTTATTGCAAATAATTACTGTTTTACAATTAATGAGTAGTTTTTTTTAAACTTGAATTATATTTTATTACATTTAATGGTATAAAAAATCCTTACAATCACTTACATTGAAAAATGGCGAACTAACTTTGCCTGTTACTAAAATGCAGGGAATCTTCTTTCTTTCTTTTATTTGTGAAATTCCTGTATGCGTGAGATACTGAAGTAATATAAAATAAAAATAATTTTATGTATGCTGTCAGCAATGTTTCATGCTTTCATTTGTCGTTACAGACTATATTAAACAAGTGTTTTATGTTCAAATTATTATTTTCACAATCAAACCTATTTTGTATCTCATACGTATTTGTATTGTGTTTGCATTGTACATATTTTTACAAATAACGTAAATTAAAGTTAATTATTATATTTAAATTAATTTGCTTGATGATGTGAAAGGATTTGGGTACATAATATTTCATCATGTCTTTTTAATTTTAGATAAATAAAATAATACGAATAAAATTTTAAAATATATTTATTATGAAAATATTTAATGATAATATTCATTTATTTATTTAAACACACACAACGAGCAGTTAACAAACCCACACATAAAAGTAACAATTACATTGAAGAGAAATTAAGCTAGGTTTGATAATCTAACAGTTGTGGTTAACATAAATCTGAAGAAAACTTATACATCAAAACGGATACTATTAACTAACTATTATACGGGTGCCAGTCTGCTGCTCAAACATCGAACATTACATTACGATATATAAGGAAAGTCAACAGAACTGCCATCGTACATTTTTTCATGGTCCGTCAACATGGATGTAAATTCCTCCAAAAGTTAACAGTTTTGTTAGTTATCTTTAAGCTCTGTTCTAATATTCCACCCTATATTTCTAAATATTGGGTCAAAACTCGCGGCATTAAATATCGTTGCAAGTGTTTCCTCCAGTAATTGTATAGGTTTTAAATTAATAACCAACTTTTGTGATTATACTATATTCCATTCATTGAACTTATTTATTTATTTAGAATAAACGTGGGGCCGCTGTTGTTGTTCTTGTCGGACAAGGAGCTGATCTTTGAAGGTCGACATCTGGAACAATTTGTGAATGTAAATGATGAATTTGAACAAGAAAATCTAATAAATTAAAACCCATATAAGTATAAATAGAGAACATACTAGCACCACATCCTTGAGCGCAGGTTAGTCGTCCAGGATTGCTGTAAGTCACATTATCTGTGCCACAAACAGGATTGTACTCAGATGTTACAGGACATCGGCGAATACAAGCTTGCAATTCAGGAGACTGTGTGCTCGTGCTGAAATTCAAATAATTCTACTTAGTGCTATCGCGTTACCAGCTCAACCTTACCTTTTTTGTAAATAGTATCATATTTGTAACATATTGTTTAAAGCGGAGACCATGCGCATAACAAATTCAAGTGCTAATTTTATTTAACAAAAGGAAATGATTTAATATTATTGAGTACTTACCTAGATTGTGAGGGTGTTTGCCCTTGACCAGGGAACTGCCCTTGTCCTTGGAATTGTCCTTGACCTAGGAATTGTCCTTGACCTGGAAATTGACTTTGTCCGGGGAACTGACTCTGTCCAGGAAATTGATTTTGCCCAGAGATTTGGTTTTGACCAGGAAATTGACTTTGTCCGGGGAACTGACTCTGTCCAGGAAATTGATTTTGCCCAGAGATTTGATTTTGACCAGGAAGTTGACTTTGTCCGGGGAACTGACTCTGTCCAGGAAATTGATTTTGCCCAGAGATTTGATTTTGACCAGGAAATTGACTCTGTCCGGGAAATTGTCCTTGATCGGGAAATTGTGGCCTTTGTCCAGGAAATTGCCCTTGTCCAGGTCTTCTCCAAGGTCTTCCAAATTCGTTACCATATCTATCATCTAAACTGTCTTCTTCATCTGGTAACCCATTGTTTTGTCTTTTATTTCTTATTGATGCACCATTACATTGACTAGCTTCATAGATTAATACGCCTGAAAATTGTTGTTTTAATTGTTAGTACAAAAAATAATAATTAAAAAACCCATTCATTGAAAACTTCAAATATAACTTTAAATAAATATGTTTTAGTAAAAAATACTTAAAATAATTAGCGTTATAATTAAATTACAGACTTTATATTGAATCGTCATCGAAGTGATTAACAATTGCAATGCACTGTAAAACTGCGTTTTTATATTTCTTATGTAAAATATATTATTACAATAATAGTTCCAACGTATACAGTTAGTTGAATAGTAAACAATAAATATTGATTCGAATAAAAATGATAATTGAATATGACAGTTCATGTTTTTCCTCCTTGAAAACAATTTAATAATGTTTTTATCGTATATCGACGTAAATTCCGAATTTGTAATGGAAGTTGAGGTTATCGTTTTATGAGACCCCTTTATTATGATTTTGATTATATTTGAGATATATTATATTTCCGTTGAAGAAGAATAAATGAGATTTAAAAATAAATTTGTAAACTGGTTTAGATTAACATCATAATATTTGAAATATTACCTCATTATGTTCGGTATTAACATAACTAAATACACAAAACAAGGTTTAATAAACGGTGGCGTCTAGTAATTTTTTTGTACGCTTGAAAAATATTACAGCCCATATTACGTCATTCGACATTCGAGTACGCGGGATACAGGATAATGCTATGCAATATTTCTGCTCAGACGTACAAAATGATTACAACACACATGGGGAATGGAATGAAGTGTTTTCAATGCTGGAATTAAAACTAATACACTTTTTAAAACTACTTACCTAAAAATAGTAAATAAATATTATTATGCATGTTTTGTTTTAAATAGACAAACACGTGTTACTAGCACGACGAATCGACATAAACTGAGCGTGTAGTTAGCGGTTAGTATATTATTATCTAGTTTGCGAAGAAAATGATAAAGTTAGAAATGCTGACACACCAGTACTGGCAAGGGGATGAACCTTTCACATGTAACTGTTATTTTCAACATCCTGCTTAGTTACTTAGCAACTTAAATAACCAGTTTGTGAATTATTTATTTATTTTGAGTCATTACTACTTATTTATAGCATACTAATTGCAGTATTCGTGTGATTTTTAAATAACAACTATTTTGTTGGTACCAATGTAATTTTATTATGTATATAAGTTGCTTATTGAAAATTATATTTATATCAGACTAAAATAAAAAGGAGAGGCTATCGATGTTTAGAAGAATATCACCCTAGGCCAGTCATACTCAGTGAGCTCCGCTGAACCCTAGGTCTAAGCTAAGCCTTATACGTAGGATTTCCGCAAAAAGTCCTACTAAAGGGAGACTATAATGTTACATATGAAAATAAAACAAATGATTCAACACAATAGCACAATCTCTTTCGATTTATACTAAAAATTGTCGTCTATTTCTGACTTCGATTTCTAGTACAAATTTATTTAAACCTCTATGCATCGTTGAAGTTTAATTCTACCAAGCATGTGACTCCGCCTAATGTCAAATTAGAGCGCGTTCTGTCGACAAATTGACTTGAAAGCGGTCAATCCAGTCCAGTGCAGTCCAGGCGAATACTCAATAAGAACCGATCGATTTATGATTTTTTGCACAATAGTCATTTGTTCTCGTTTAGTATTATTATCAAACCGCACGCCCTCAGGGCAATGTCTGAGGTTATCAATAACACCAAAGAGTTCTGAACGCCCTCACTCCCTCCCTAACCATCCTCAAGCAATATCATACGCAAACAGACGTATGAGCGGCACAGACAAATGAACACCCGAAGTTTGTAATTAAGTGCGTTTTAATTAATTTATATACAAATATTAGAAGCAATGTTCAATTTAAAAATGATGTGTTTATATTTTATTGTTTTGAGTGGTAAGCTGTCATTTGTTTTTGTAGTTGTTTATTTGTGTTATATCCATTGTACGTGATTTGTTTTCATTTTTAATCATGGAGCTGGAAGTCCTTTAAAAATTCTATGCATCCTTTGTGCTGAGATAAAATATATTCATATAGTAGATATACACCTAGATTTTTGTCTTTAAATCGTAAATTGTAAATAAAAATATAATAGTATTCTCATTTGTCACTTTTGAGGTGATAATCAAAAAAGTTACTGTAATGTGTTACGTATTTGAGCAGCACGCGTTGTTTTTACGTTTTGTTTACTAACGTGCGTATCGTTTAAATGAAAGGATGTTTCATCTGAATGGTGATTGGTTAATATAACTCCCACGACCGTTTCGATAGAATAGTTATGGGTAAAACTTGCACTCGGTACTGTTTCAGAATTATGCGTTATTTTAAATAAAATAGTATGTAATAATAAAAATCTCTTTGAAGTTTGAACCCTGGAATGCCCGACGCGCTTACGACTTTGCGACGTATTTCTCTTGATAAGAAAATTAAAGACGTAAATTGAATTATCATATTGATAGTAAACAAATGACGAATTAGTGACCCCAGATCACAATGTTATCTTAGTAAAATAATTGCATTTATAATATAAGACATGCAGTCGCCTATTCATATAAATATATATAGGTACATTAATTATATACTATACACATTAATATTCTCAATATTAAGTTAACAATAAAATATATTCGTCGGCTCAAATTAACATGGTAGGATCTACAAAATCGCAATTTTACAGGAGAGCAGTGAAATTTGTTATTGTACATAATTTGTTTTGTAGATTCTTCGTTGTTGTATTGATTTAATTTAATTTTCATTAGATGGAGAAATATATTTTGAAAACGACGAGCTATGTAATAGGAATATACAATACTAAATAATATTTTCATTGAGAGTACACGAACAAAATTTTTATTCTAGTAATTGTTAGATAGTCAGTCTGGACGTACCTACAAATTATGCGAGATGTCGGGCGGTGTGGACGAGACCGGCATTGTTGGACAAATATTGCAAAGACAGTGTTCATAGGTCCTAGGTATTAATTAATAAACGTGAATAATCTATTACAAGAAAGAAGTTATACGGTAATAATAATGTAAAAAATAGGTAATATATTATTTATGTTTCAATCAAAAGAATGTTGCTTATAATAATTGCGATTAATAGGCCTGTAGCTATACTTTTATAACTAAATAAGTGAAATCAGGACAAAGGAAAGCACGACTCCAACATAAAATATTTGGGAATCAATCCAGCAACTAAGTAACAAGTTCGCTGATTATGACGTAAATTGGTTTAAGTTGTTCTTAATTAGCCTCGTCTGTTTTGTGACCTATTCCCTGGTCTTCTCTTTAAAAATATAGGTTAATTATTAAGCCAATTAGACTCAAGGATGTGCACTATATTACGCCTAGTTATCATAGTTAGGTCGCTGCACTTACTCTTGTAATATTCTAGATTAAAACAAATGCCATTTTCTCGTTATCTCTTTTATTATTCATTGAGGTCATAACCATATTTTAATTATTTCTTGGTTTATTCCATTAGACTGCATCACGTTTATTTATTTCGTTTAGAATGCATTTATATAGAACATCGTTAGATTCTTCCTAAATTGCACTAACACTGTTTCTCCTATGACAATGGTTATCTGGAAGAAATTACTTTTAGCGATAAGATCGCCAACTGCTCTAAATTTGTTTCTTATTTGTTAAATTGTATTAGTATTATTATTTTTAAAGCAATAAAGGATTTATTATTATTGGAAATAAATACTCAATATTGTTATTTCAGGACTTCTCAAGGCAATAGAAAGCGCTAGTCTACCAATCTTAGAAATACGATCAATATCCGAGGTCGACTTGGCTGAAGAGATTTCGGAAGAAGACGATAGGCCATTGATACCGGCACAAGTCCGAGAAAATGCGCCGCCTCCGTTATGCGCAGTCAGATGTGCATCACCGCCCAGTGGGCCGGTTTGTGCTTTCGATGCTAGAGGCACAGCCAGGACGTTTGCGACACTCTGCGAGCTGGAAGCCGTGTCGTGTAAAGAAAGCACTTGTGAGTATTTATTATTCATTCGTTACCGCAATTACCTAATTTGATTAATTTAAGCCGACGATAATTTAATCAATCAACCATCATGATAATTAAAATAAATAAAAGTGTTTAGTCAAATCATGTTAACGGATAACCTGAATTATATTAATTTTTGCTTCGAGATTTTTAATTACAGAGATCGAACTTCATTAAAATATATAATAACTAACTAATGCAAACAAATATATACATACAAAAAGTTATGTTAGTCGACTTAACTAAACCTAATATAAAATAGCCTTCCTATATCAGATATGTAATATTTTAATTTTTATCACTAATTTTCAGATTACGCGATTACAAACCTGGGTGAATGTTGACGTCATCGCCGAGCTGAAAAATTATTTAAATTGCTAGTTTTTATTTTTATGTTATTACTAAGTCCATAGTTCAGAGCATGCATTCAATAGATGTGTACAAAATTTGTAGTCCAAGGGTCAGTTTTAAATTAATTGAAATTATTGTAAAATATCTGCCACAAATTAATTATACACATAATTGTTAAACATGAATAATGTAAATAAAACAAATTTAAAACAAAGCATATTATTTATTAATTTTATGCAAAATTGTAAAAGTTATTATTTATTAATAAGATTAAATATTATTTATTAATTAGGTGTTTTGTTTTTAAGAGAGCCTGATGCCGTCTGAGCCGGGACACTCGCCTTTGCTAATCTTCCGTAAAGCTGCAAACAGAAATTAACAATATTAATTATACTAAAACGTGATGTAAAAATTTAAAAAAAATGGTAGGCTTCGTCATCTAGTTTAAAAATGTAAATAGAACTGTGTTCATATGATTTTTAAATTTATATTGTTGGGGTCACAAAATCCTAATGTTACAGTAATGAATCATAAAAATGTCAATGTGGCCTTTTATTCAAAAAAATATATGTTTACATTAAAATATAAAAATCGAAATTAAATATATGCTAGTCTCATATTTAATCAATTTACATATTAATTAAGCATATAAAAATATTAAAAATGTGATAATAAAACCCAAAGAGTTGCCCAAATATATTTGTTGTAGAATCGTTCTAAAAAACAAAAGAACTGCATTCGAAACTAATGCTAAAGATTTTAGAAAACATTAGGTAGATTCATTTAAGCATTTTTAAAAGTCTGACTCACTATCCGGTCATAACAATGAAGGAGAAAACCCGTGCATAACAATTGCTTACATCATTTCACAGCTCGGTGGTTTTGTAGCCTTTTTTACTGACAAACGTGACGAATATACTATATTACATGTAACAAAAACCTACAACGATCATCGACTTAGTTTTTTTTAAATTTTTATGCAATAGAAAAAATAGTCTAACTTGTAATCTATTTACACCAAGGCTTTATTAATTTAATGTATAATAACATCCTAGTAGATATTTTTATGATAAATATTTATAATTATATATAGATCCCAGAAGTGGAAAATAGTAACCAATTTCCCACATTATAATACGAATTCACTTTTACATTCAATTAATTAAAGAATTCACTTTTTTCAATCTCCAAAAAATCTTCTGTTAGGTTAGGTTAATAATACATCTAGATTTAGTACAATAGTGAAATGGATACTAGACGGCATTTTGTATCAGCTAACTAACCATAGTGAAGCTATAGGTGAAAAACAGAGGGCGCTAGTAGGAAGTGACTGAATAATTATTAACTATTAATATGCCTTATAAGGCAAGAAACATCTTTAAAAACTTACTCTCTTTATTTTCACAATTGTAATTATTGAGAACGCATTCGCTGCCAAAAGATTTTGGTTTGTCCCCAGTTTTTCCAGCGCATACTGGTTCAAACTTAGCCGAGGCACAATCCTTCATGCAAGCCTTCTTCCTCGCCGCCTCCGCTTTCAATTGCTTCAAGTCATTTTTGTCAGGGCGTCCGCAGACTAGGGCCACGCACACCAACGCTGTTTGACATACACAATCTTACTGTAATAAATATTCTTCATTGATTTTTTATGACATCAAATTTAATAAAGTGCATCACAGACTGACATAAGCTGGCATAGCGGGGGCGACTGTTGCCTGCAGACTGCTCTGTGGCAGCAGTTGCCAACTTTAAACATAAGGCGTATCACGTACCAGTAAATATTGTAACGGACTTTTTAATCCAAACATATAAATAATACGTTTATAAATATAATTCAAGATTTTACTATTATATTTTCAGATGCACCTCAAAACATTGGTATAAATATTTGTAATACGGTGAAGTTTGTAGTTCTTATATTGGTGAAAGAAATTAATAGATTTGTTACGAATAACATGTCTAAAGATAAAGATGTATAAAGGTTTGGTGACAGTTAATATAGTATATACATAGTATGAAATAAACATCTGGACTATTCTGAAAATAAAACAATTATTCAATTGTACTCCACGCCTTCAACCAGACAATAAGCTTAAAAGCAATTGTGTAAAATAGAATTTGCTTTATAAGATAATGACAGGATGATATCATTATTAATTTAGTGCGTACCAAATAACATTGAGTGAATTTGTAGTTCTTTTCTGAAATGAAATGGCTTGATATCTCTGTTTACCCTTTTCATGTAACCTTTTCCAAGAAGAAGAATATAAACCTATTAATCGTAGTGATATCGAGTTAAGCATCAACCAATGTCTCATATCAGCCATACATCCTAATTGGGTAAGTACACAATAGGATTTTTTTACTTGACTAACATAAAACTTCAACGTTGTATGTTAATTTAAGAAAAATCCTTTTAAATAATATAATTAGCACACAATACTTTTTGCATATAAAAATCGTCAAAAATACAAGGAAAAATACTAAACAACTTACCAAATATAGCAACGGTTAAAGACTTCATTCTGTTAAACGTGTTCGTGTGTGTAATGCGCTTCTTGTAAAAGTTTTTTCTAGACTGGACGAGGTGAGCGAATTGCGCCTTTATATAAACCACAAACTTTGTGACCTGAGACTAGGGTTACCAGTTTGTTCGAATTTATTATGTCCTAGATGCGTTTCAAGATCAGTACAATTTTTATACTATGTAAATCAAAAGCAGTAAATTTTATAAACATGTAGTTTATTAATTCGATTTATGAATGCCTAGAGCAATTATATTTATCGTTATGTCCTAGATTATTCACAAATATGATTAAACTAATTTAAAAGACTTTTTGCTGCTTATTCTGTTTATATTTGATTATTTTAATCAGACATTTGAAATGTTTATTGACATAATACAAACTATTGTAATTCGCTAACATTTATGTATGTAACAATCGCCTTCTAGTTAATCACAAAAGAACTTACTGGAGTAATATAATAAAAAATTTACGTATTTACATTAATAAACTTAAGTTTAATTCTATGTATCTGGTGACCCTATAACAATATTATAAACCCGACAGAGTAGTGTGAACAAAACACTGAGAACAACAATGAATTTAAATATTTCCGTATTATTAACGTCCGGTCGTAACCAAATGATCGCATGCAAAAGTACACATATTATTGTCTGATATGCGATACCTTAAGCATGTTGAGATCAAGGAATATTATACTAAAAGTAAAAAGGGTAAAGTTTACTGAATAATAAACATTTCGTTAAATTGAAATTCTATTTGAATAGCGCCATCTAGTTGATACATTATAAACTAAATTTCTAATATATTTGTATAGTTCTGCTATTCAGTAATAGATGTCGCTACCATTCCATTTATTGCTACTTTATGTAAAATCCTCGAATTTTGAAGCCATTGAAGCTTAGTGTAATTTTAAATCATTTCACTTCACTAACGCTATTTTAATATTAGTTTGATCATTTTCTCCCAATCCACAATAGACCTACAGAGTGAAGCTGATAGGTACTTGGCAATTTTAGTTTTAACTTCATTTTCACAGAATTTTGCACACATTGCCTGGATTACTAAGACTAAAGAGTAGATCACGGGATAATTAAAGAAAAGAATTCAATATAAACATCTTTTTTATTCAACTTATAACCATACATAATATACACAGTACAAATAATATGTATTCGCTTAATACAGCAAAAAAGATATAACTAAATTGTCAGATATCTTGTGAAAACTATCCTTCGTTTCGCACTAAACTGAGAAATCTATAAGAGAAACTTAACACGCCGTGTCATAAATGTACAATGCTTCGAGCGAATATCATTAACGTCATACAATAACTTAAAAGTATACACATCTTATACACGTACTCGATGGAATTCGAATCAAAATTTACACATTACATACATATCACTATAGCTACAATAAGCCGTACCGTCGATCGGAAACGTCTATTTGTATCGAAAAGGAACATAAACACATCCACTCCCGACGATATCACCGTTATCAGACTAATTCACAGACGCTAAATGCGAGCGACGAGATGAGATCACACCGAGGACAGCGCCGCCTCCAGACAACACAGAGAGTCCTTCACCGCGTGATACACGATGTTCTTAATCTGCAGCTTGTCCTCCTTATTCGCGTGACGACGAGACAGACGCCGGAACTGCTGCGCCAGCTCAAAGCACCGCGATACGTTTTCCGGAGAAACAAAGTCCTCCGCCACCTTGACGCAATCCAGCAGGTTGCGGACTTGATGCGGCGCACCCGCCGGCACGAACACGGCGTCGCCCGGGCATTGCAACACTGCGTATCCCTCCACGCGGTACTCGCTGTATAAACGTTCCCTGAGCCGCGCGTCAAGATACCATGTCTGGTCATGCACGGGGTCGTGCTGCTCGCGGGGACGTACGCCGCGCTCGCTTTCCACGCCGATCAGGAAGTCTCGTATCTTGTCCGCGTCGCGCGCTTCGTATATATGCCAGAGCGCAGCCGGAGGACGATTGCGAGCCCGACGCGCCGACAGCACGTCAAGATTAGCCCTCTCTGCAGCGCGCTCGGCGTCACGCAGACGGTCAGGGGCGTCGGCGGGCGCAGACGCGTGTACCAGCACGTTGACGGCGTCGCTCACGTCTACGTGCAGGTTGGTCGTCCCGGAGGCGCCGCCATACGCGGTGTACATCTTGGGCCCAAGGTCAGGGCGCACGAAGCAGTCGGGTAGTCTCGCGGCGAGATTGAGTCGTCCGGCGCGCGAAGTATATTCTGCGAGCGGTAAGGCTCGCATGAGGTCGTCGAATCTGCTCGGCAAGAGCTCAGCGAAGTCCTCTCCGGGCGGCCAATCCTTAAGTTTGAGCACCATGGGGGCGTCGTTGTCGTCTCTGAGTCGCTTATTGCATCTCTCGAAGCCGTCCCAAAACTTCCTAGCAGGTAGGTTGGGAACGACCAGTCCAGAAGCGCAGTTCACGACGTCAACGCGATTATCTCCGAAGTCTCTCGAGAAACTAGCGGGATTCCACAGATTTTTGTCTAAGATGCTGGACAAATCCGAAACTAGCACCGGTTGGCCTCGTTTCCATTGATTCTAGAAAAAAGATTAAAATAGATGCGTGTTAGATGGACTTACATTCATGTCCCAACATCTTTGATATAACTCACATATGCCTATTATAAATACATTTTTATATTTACCTGGAAAGGTTTATAGTTTACAGGGTTGACCGGATCAGTCAGATGTAATAACTTTCCATCACAAAGCCAAGCATGAGGGACATCTGGGTATAACATCTTCGACTCCAGATGAGTCATAAACCGAATTGGCTCACTGTCGCTAACTTTGCCATATCTTTTGACGACGTCAGTCGAATTGGGTTGTTTCGCATCCTCGTCTTTAGTCTCTGGCACTACGCTGGAGATCACGTCTGCAAGTAATGCGACTTCATTCTTCTTTTGTTTCTTCTTGGGTTGCGTCTCTCCGGAGTCCGGCGCCGGTCTTATTAAGAGTTCCCGTAACGTGGAGAAATTGCCCTCTTCGTCTGAGGAGCTAGAATCGCTCTTATCTTTGTCTTTATTTTCACTTTTAATAGGTATATCCGCAAGCCAGCTCATCACAGTCTTTCCATTCTCAGACTTCACAGGGGAGGTGCCATTAGTGGGCCCATTCTCCTCTTTCTTCTCCTCTTTGATGTTCTGCAAAAATACATTTGATTATTTGAAACTGTAACACTTTCTACACAAACATTGACTTAATGCACATAAAAATGCGAAGTTACCTTAGTGAGAGCCTTCTGCAGGAGTTCTCTAGCCCGCGCTCTCCTGGATGGATCGGCGGCGTCAGTGTCGCTGTGCTTGCATTGGCATGGCGGCAGTCCCCACTCCAGGCGCGCACGATGGGCCCGCGCGGCCATTCCTGTGAGAGCTCCACCCGCTGCTATCTGAGTTAACAGCAGTCTACGTGGGGGGTGCACGCCGCCCGATGTGCACGTTAACCATCTGTCAAGGTAAAAAAAATAACTTTAAATATACACATAAAAAATCTCTAATATCAATAATTGGAGTATTTTTATTCTAAAAGGATTGAATTATATATACAAAAAAAATACTCACCCATGCGAGTCTCGCTCCTCGTTAGGACTGGGCGTTGAGGATGGATTGACTTCATTACTACTATTGCTATTCCCAACCGTACGCGACTGGAAATAAAAATAAAAAGTTTGAATCGTTTCAAATATTATTATCGTTTGTATATTACACTTATATATTCCACACATATATGTTATTTATTCTATATTATTCCTATGGATAATTATTGATTAAATAAGAAGTAAAAATTGATTTTTAATTAAGTGTAAATTCAGTTTGACTTTAATAAGATTGAATATTTTAGTTTCCTTTATTTATTTTGAAATATATGAATTGATTAAGATCATAATTAATTACCTTATAACAATCAAGGCAAACAACGAAACCGCATTTGCCACAAGTCCAATGGAAGTTAAATAATGTGGTTTCACAAACGTCGCACATCTCCCGCACGCCTTGGACAACGCGCTTCCAAGCTATCGTCTTGTCTGTTGACAAATAATAATATATATAAATATAAATAGATATTGTATAATCTACATATGTAGAAATGTGAGTATATAATAAATAAAATACCTTCGTTGAGATGAAGGGATTCCGCCTCTTTCTCTTCTTGCAATAGTTGACAGAATTGGTCACCGATCTCACGCAAAAGGAAACAACTCATCTCGATATCTAACTCGGCGGCGTCCGCTGACGAAGATAACCATAGCTTTTTGTCGTCCTGTAAGATAACAAGTTCACGTCACCCATTCCTATGACCCCCGCAGACTACAGTCATGCGACCTCAATCTTAGAACTCACATCGTCTGCGTCCTTGTGCGGGTCCGAGAAGCCGGCTATGGCCAGTTGTCTATTCTTTGCGTACTTCAATCTGCGGAACGCGTAGAATCGACAGAAGATGTTCGGCATGTCTTTGTCCCTCTGCGCCGGAGATAACAAACACTCGCGACACTTGGCCAATCGGGGAGCAACCTCGAAGCAGGGTCCGTTCTGCAGGAAGCTATCAGTGGAACTTCCGGTAGTTTTGGCGCGGGGATTAGAAGTACGCCGCGGAGGATCATCCCTTCGTCTGCCACGCCCACCACGAGCGCGTCGGCCACGAGTGCCCGCTCGACCACGACGCGCACCACTACTTCCGCCTGACCCCGAGTCAGAGTCCTTATCGTCGCTCTCTTTATCGCTCTCACTGCCACTTTCAGACGCCTTCTTCTTTTTGACGTCTTCAGAGCCTTTCCTCAAAGTGCTGTTCTTTTTTCGCTTCGCCTTTGGAGGCTTTCTTTTGGCTAGAGCAGTCGGCTCGCGGTCCGTGCTGGAGCTGTCGCCCTCGTCGTCATCAAGTCTGCCATTCGTCTCCTTAGTCGGCTTCCTCGGTTTGCCGGGTTTCGGTCGGACCGCGTTATTAGGCGCCGGAACCCTCTGTATAGACTTGGCGGCTACCGGAATCACTATGTTCGACACAACCGTGTCCTCTGGTGTTGGCGCCCTAGTTGCAACGGTCATCGGCAGCGTGACACAGACGCCGCCGCCTCCAGAGCAATCTCCCTCTCCTATGGGTGCTGTCTCATGCCTTTGGAGCCACGCCTTCTTTCCGAGATGTCTGACCGGCGGCTGGGCGCCCTCTTTGGGACTGGGTGCTGGGGTAGATGTCGGCTCAGCGGCGAGGGCGGCTGGAGGCGTGGCGGGGGGTGCAGGCGGCGCAGGGGCCGCCGGCGGACTAGAGGCCACGGGGGAAGCCGCAGGTACCGACTGTTGTGGTGCGGGCGATGCTCCTGCCGCTCGTTCGGGCGTCTCCACGGAGCCGTCGGCGGAAGGAACTCGCACATCACAAGCGGGACCAGGAGGCTGAGGCGCTGGTTCAGAACCGAGCGGCGGCCGGCCGGGTAGTGCTCCCGCTGCGCTCGCTATCAGTGGCTCGGATGCAGGACGCGCGGGAGGGGCCGGACCGGAATCTAACCTCCGTCGTTTAGACTCCGGATCTGAGGCAGGATCGAAGGGAAACCGCCTTCGCGGTGAGAGTCGATCCGGGTCTTCTCGTGATGACACACCAAGGTCGAGAGGCTGTGTCTGACAAGGGGAAGGGGCCGCTGCTGCTGGTGGCGACGCCTGATGAGCACGCGGCGGTGGTCGTGGTTCGGGCGTACGGGAGTGTGCAGCTGGTGGTGGCCTCGCTCGCGGTGCTGGAGAATACGCGGAGGGTGGAGGATAGGGTACAGGTGGGCCCGTCTTGCTTAGAGGTAGGGGTGGTTCTGCATAATGCGCTGGCGTCGGTGAAGAACCAGGCTTACCATATATATGTGGTGGCGCAGGACTTGACACCTTGGGTTTAGTGGGCGGTGAGGGATAAAAAGCAGGTGATCGAGGTGGTGCTGGTTGCGGGTACTGTCTGGCGCGCGACTTGTCGGTAACGTGTTGCGTATGCGTCGTATGCGGTTGATGCGGAGAATGCGGCGCGGGAGCGGGAGCCGGATGATGTGGTGATAAAGATGCACGATACGGAGATCTTCCATAATGCGACGGCGGCTCCGCTCGTTTAGGAGGATACGGATGCTTCTGTTCGAGGTGTATTTGCTTGGCATCGTGCTTCACGATAACAGAATTAGGCTCCGGCACAAGTGGCGGTGGTGCTGGCAGATGGGCCTCCTTCAGTGAGCCTCTGTATGGCGAGAAACTGTATCCCGCGAAGTTCGGCTCGCCTTTTGGCAAAGATGGCGGTTTATCCGGCGGCTTAGTGGGCAGACGGCAGTAGTCCGAGGGTTTGGCTGCACGCTGTGGATGTGGAGGGCTATATAAATACCCACGATCCGTTCTTAATCGTTCATGATCGGGTGCTACGGCGCGTGCAGCACTCAGACTATTGATCAAATTCCACGACATGTTCCGCTGCTCATTGCGCTGAAACGAATTAATTATAATATGAATTTAATACGTATATAAGTAAGTACCTAATGAATAAAACCAAGTGTATATTATTACTACACAAGTTGCGTTTGCATATAATGTATAAACAATTACCTTTTGGTTAGCTAGTCTACTTAGTGACTCCTCAAAATGCCTGGACACAAGTTTGGACGTGGCATTCTCTTGTCTTTCTTTTTCTTGTCTTTCCCTTTCTTCTCTCTCTTGCTTTTCTCTTTCACGCTCACGTTCTATTCGTTCCCTCTCTTTCTCCTTCTGCTGCTTCTCCAGCAGATCTCTTTCCTGATCCCTTCTTTCTCTGTAAACAAATACAAAATATGCTATTAGTGTATTTATAATATCAACGTGCCATGCTATAAATAATATGAACTTAATCTACATCACCTGTTAACCTTGCATAACATGAAAGATGACGCATACACACTACACAATGGCATTTAGCATGTACATAAATAAACATAATAAAATTCTTCGCACACAATTATCAATAAAAAAATAAATACCTAAATATCAACTTCTAAGTGGGTTTACATTTCGAGGTCATATTAAGGTCAAATAAGGAATGCAAATATGAGCTAACAAAATGAATATTTATTTATTTTGTATAAATAATAAATTAATAGTTACATACAAATCAAGGATTCGTTTACGCTTTTACTACAATTTCGTAAATAAATATTACGCGACACAAAACGGACTTATTGTTTTAAAATCATTGTTTAACTACACAAGTGTATGTTTATTTTTTTTTTAAAATGCTTTAAGTATATCCATCATAATAAATTATTTTAGCAGTAAAAGCGGGGTTTAAACAACTTATTTTATAGAACAAATACAAAACAAATTTATGGACGTTTAAGTAAAGAAAGAAATCTTTTACTTATTAAACTCTTAGGATATTTCTCAAAACAAACACAAAAGCCCAAAAGAACATACTTCGACTATTGTTACTATTTCTTAGAAATGTGAGGGGCTTTAAGATAAATATGAATCTCTATGGAAAGGTAATCAAGCGGAACAAAGAGTATAACAATAAACATTAACGACCAATCTACAATAATAACATAAATTAAAAAAAAAGAATTAATGATACTATCATAAATATTATCTAAACATGTATGAGATAAAATGTACAAGATTTCTCATCTTATCGCAACCACAAACAACGTACGTGCCAATGACACGTTAATCCGCGACGATAAAAAAAAACAAACGTCAAAATACGATTTATTGTAATGGTTGGAGATTATAATAATTATTAAAATAAAATATTTTCATTTGTTTTGTAACTACGTAATATTAAACGAAAGGTAATTTAATTTGTTATCTAAACCTCACAACGGAGTGTCTCTGGTCATTATTATACGCATAATAAATTTATAATGATCTTTATCAAATAGTATACAGTAAAAAAGGAAGTATTTCGAACTACTTAAAACCACTGCCGACCCTAATCTACAAAAATACACGCGGTTACAACAAACAAACCGATAATACGAACGTAAACAATGTACATTAAAATCTATTTATAGTGGCACAAAGTTAACAAAAAATTTCCTAACCTAATTATGTCACGAGTTACATAGAAAGTTCATTGACCTTCTGATAAAATATGGAATTCGGTTATATGTATATCGTAACAGCCGATTGCTCCACTAAATTAAACACAACCTAGCCGTTAATTTATTTATGAAAGCGAGTATATAATTGTTATAAAGCGAATTTAAATGGAGACGCGCCCATTCCACGTGTGGCTTCCTTCGGTTTCCATGTGAAAGAACACAATGATTTATCATTATAAATTATCATAGAAATGAAATGTATTATAATTATATTCAATTATTATAATAGTAATACTAATAGAATTCTTTAATCATAAAACTAACAAACATTTTTTTTGTTTTATTTCTTATAGTAGCCTGGCATATGACCATACTCCGCCTAATATTGAACTAGAGCAGACAGAACTAGAATAGAGCACATTCGTCTCCTCAAACCGGCATAGTGGAGTCGATTGGTGCGCGGACATTGTCTCCACTCATGGACTGCACTCTAGTTTAACATCAGACGGAGTGCGGTCATGCTGGGGTATTAATAAAAAAAAACACGACTGCTAACACGGACAAATGTCTGCAGGCAACAGTCAAGGCATTATTATGTCGCCATTAAGTACCATTTTTAAAAAAATCTACAATTTTTTATAAAATAAACAGCAATCAAATGTACGTTACTAAGAAAAACAGTAAAATTTTCCTACTCTAATTACACACACAAAGTCATAAGGCTAAAGACAATCAAAATAAAAAATCTTTAATTCACATATGCCTTTTAGGCTCTCGCGCATATATATATATATATATATATATATATATATATATAGTCATATATATATATATATATATATATATATATATATATATATATATCTATTCTACGAGATTTCGGAAAAGATTTCACAAGAAACTCGCCAATATAAAAAAAATATATTTAATGACCCTTAATTTTAAAAAAAACTTGTGTTGTATAAAATAAAGAAAATCGACGAAACAACGTATTAAAAAGATTTAAATATAAAAATCTATTTTAAATTTAAAAAAAAACCTTGTGCAACTCGTTCAGGAGACCCCGGCATAAAGAAAGTAGGTCACTTAGATATCAAGGTTAACAATGAAGTAAAGGCGGCTAAAAATAACTCTCACGTTTTCTGATTTTCACGACATAATTACGCTATTTTAACATCAACTATCTTTCATTAAATTATCTATAGCAAATATAAAACATTTAAAAAATAAATCAAACAAGCGTACCGCTTTCTAAATCCCCAAATTTATTTGAAGCGCGTATACCGCAAAGAAATTATCAAATACAATAAAAATAGTACATATCTTGTTGATATCGAAGCAAAAAAGACTTGGCGATAAGGCCTCCGAAAAGATGGTTCTTTTCACACATTCATCATAAAATAAATAAATACTGGACTCAGATAATATATACAATAATAGAACGCCTGTGTTATTATAAGCAAGAAACCACAGAACATACAAAATAATACCTAACATTCCTAACAATATTAAAAGGCTGCAGAGTGTAGTAATATTTTTTGCTTAACAAATTTTGTTTTGACATCTCTCTGGCCTACACTTCACCTAGTCGACTCGCACTAGTAATTTTTCTAAACGATTTAATTATAAATCAATAGCTATGTTATAATAAACGAGTTATTTCAATGAAAGCATAAATAACATATCAAAAGGAACAGCTAACTAGAACTTATATAAACGCCAATTTGCATAATAAATTCAAAATAGCCTTGTAAATACATATGTTCATTCCTTGTCATATATCTACCATTACTCTATAATTTATTAGAAAAAAGCAATCGGTTATTAACCAGCTATGCCTGGAGGTTTAAGGCGATTAATAATTAAATTATAGTGTATATATATATATATATATATATTAATTTACATTTGGTTTATTAAAAAAATTACGTTCTGTTTTGGGAATAATCAACACTATGTATTAGTATCATAAAAAAATATAAACGATGTTTTACTAAATTTAAATATAAAGGGCATTCTAAATTCAAAATCTAATTCATAAATAATATCCTATAATATATTTTAATATACTATTAACTATATCACACTCCATTTAACGCCATTCCATGTAGCGACACTCTCTAAGACGTCGAAACTACTTGACTTTGGTTGATTTACCTTATTGTCCATACAATGATACACTTTATATAACATCACATACAATACATCATTATTAGGCAATAAATAGTACTTTCTAAGTTATAGAAATTAATAAGAACTGCAACATATGTCCATTGTATTATATTAATGTATGTAAATAATATACTTTATTAGGAAATAATATATAATGTATATAATAGCAAACATAACAACGATTTTATATTATATCTGTCATTTTTGAGGCAATAGGCAAAATAGTTACGTATTTAAGTAGAGATAATTTCATCCTATGGTGCTCGCTAACTGATAATACAACGTGATTGCTACTTTACTGCTAACTTTATAATTATGTATATCACAGCGGTTCTCAAACGTTTTTGGCGAAGGAAAAAGCCTTAATATAATTATAAAAAACTGATTTATATGTATTTATGAATAATCATATTGCAATGTAATATTACGTAATATTTAGTTGGAATATTTAGATGTAACCTTATAATCTCCCTTTGGTAGGTATTTTTTGCAGTATTTTAGCCCTAGGGTTCCGCGGAACACCACTTTGAGATTGGCTGATGTATATTATTGTATATCCACAATACATTAAATACACACATGACTGTTATCAAAATGTATAAAATAGGAATAACTAACTCAATAGACTTTGTGCGGCTTAATATATATCTTTCACTTTCACTAACTAGATACGTCGTTTAAAAACTGTAAAGCCATCGTGAATAATTTTACTTGATATTTCATTTTTCTTTCAAATGTAATTTAGAACACTTTTTTTTCTATTTTTATCACTTTGCAAATAAATATATACTTCTCGTTACATTTATTCACAAAGTATGTAGAAAATTTTAAAGAGAAACAAACTTCTTCCATACGTAACATGAGATTACCCTCATTGTTGAAGATAATGCAAAGAAGATAAATTCGAGCATACACATAGTAACTGAACCAACAGCATTTTAGTGAGGAGAAAACAATGTGTTCGAAAAGTATTTAAGCTACTTTTATGAATAAATACAAACACATACTAATAACTAAGCAACCCTGAGTTGAGTTAATCTTGAGAATCATATGTTTGTAGTTCATATGTTTCGTGACACGTTTTTTAAAAATACATACTAGTTCAAGAGAATCTATACAGCTTACTAAAAAGCATTAACATCGATTATTTCAATCGATGACGTTACGAAAGTTTTCGCAGCCATCATCGACGCGGCAACCATCAAATAAAACTCTGTTGCTACCTACTATATTTACATAAGAAAAATATATTTAATTTACCAATTGCGTAAAAAGCGACCTCGCGATAATGTGATAATAACAAAACGCCAATATCCTGAACGAAATACTTAAATATAATATTGCATCAAGTAATAAAGAGCAAATAAGAAATAGTTGACAGAAGGTCAGTGAGCCGCGCGGGCGTTATGTAACCGCAGTTGATAAAAATAAAAACCCTCGCGTGCAGCAGCCGAGCGGCCGTTACCTAACAATGCAGTTAATATCAGAATTACGTTCGCGTTCACAGTGCGTGACACGACACTGTTGCTTTGGCCAATTATCTTTACGGAAATATAATGCTTACGCCGTGAGTGTGTTAATAAATTAAAATGCCATCTCGTTTCATTATTATTAAATTATGTTATTAAAGAAAGTTACAAGTTGCGGCTTTCATTCGTTCTGATGAATAAATAGATACAAAATATATATGCCCTGCCTCTCCACTAGGGTTAAGGTCAACCCAGAGTCGAATCAAATATTAACCTACTTTGTCGTGTGTTAATAAAATAGCAACATACCTAAGCAGTCTTTCATGTCTCTCTCTATCGTAGGCCAGATAGTCATCGGTTAATGCATGGTGGATTTGCTGGGGATGTATCTGCGGCTGATACGCTCGCTGCTTCCACAATAGATCTGTGTAGAGCGCCGGCGCGGTCGGTGGTAGGTGTAACAACGGCGGAGGAGGTCCCCCGCCATAGCCGTGTGCCATAGCCCTTAGTGCAGGGTCACCGCGGTCCGCATCGCACACAATAACGCAGTCGTCCTCCTCGGAGGCCACGGCGCCGAGCCCCGCATCCGCACTAGACGACACACTAACACACGCGGACACTAAATCCTTCGAGCACTTATCTTGCACTGCTTCCGACACATCACCACTCGCACCTGAAACAATATAACAAACCACGATTAGTAAAACGTTTAAACATTAAACAAAAAAAGCGGTGACATACGTCAAGATCGTATCAAGATCCCAGCACTTTATATAATAAATTCAAAGTTCAATCAATAATAATAATTACATACGTGTAGCCAAATATTAACATCAAGAAAGTTCACAGAAACATCTAAAATTTATTAAGTATATTTCATTTAATAGTAATTAAATAGAACGGAAAATATTAAACCGAGGCTTACTCTTGTCATAAATATTAACAAGATAATTGCAACGTACGTCTGTTCGGTGTAGAACTCGACATAAACTAAACCGGAGCGAAGGCGACCTGCGTCATTATACGATTAACATCTGTCGTTTATCGTGTCGGTTTTTTAAATGTTTCAATCTATTTTCGGTAGAAAATTACTTAAATAACGTCGAGAATAATAAATAATAAAAATAATATTCTTTAACATATTTTACAAATTTAATCAAATACGTATTGTTCAGAATAAAAACAAAAACCAATATCTATTACGCAGTTCATTTCATTGACAGTTAATAAAAAGTAAGGTGGGCGGATTCCCCATTGAGAAAGACATCTGGAATTTTTTTCGAGACGTAACATATAAAAGAAACAAACATGAAATCTAAAACTAAAGATATTTACGTAATTTTTCCTTCAAATATAGAATGCTTAATAATAAAAATCAACCTACCTCATTCCTAAACGAGGGAATGAGGGTACATAGAAAACTAGAATAATATACAAGGCGTGCATTTAGAAGGAAATTGGCTATTTGTCATGAGTTAACAGGCCATTCAATTGCCACAGAAGATTCCCCCTCATAGGGCAATGACTCGACTTAGAAAATGCGATCAAACGACTTCCGCCATCAAATACGACGACCATAACGTGGATTTTCCAATTATGTGCTTACAAATAATATTTTAACCATATACGTCTTTTTGTGTTTATACTATTAATAGCATTTCCATTGCATTGAATTACATTGTTATGTATAATATATATAAAGAGAAAGTTAATTAGTAGGCTACCGATATTAATTCATATAATTTATAATAATCACTAATACGTATTTATATTGATTATTTCTAAAAACTTCACAAACCGCCGTCATTACCACCTTTGATATACCTACTATAATAAGACGTATAAAGACTTATAAATTGATTAGTAAATGGAGACTAACAAGCAAGCAAACGTTAAAGGACTCAAATAGAACATATATTATAAAGTAAGTAGGCAGATGAATAAAACAGTTCGAATAAAACCAATTAATTTAGTAATTCAAAATAAAGATACACGGAGGACATTATTGACTGACTAAATCGCATTAGCACTAATGACTAACAATGTAAGCACAATAATAAAAAATCTAAAACAATACAGATAATAATAATTTAGAAACTGGCTCAATTTGTCATAAAGTTGGCAATTAACAAGCGAGGCAAACATTTCCTGGAGAGACAGGTCACGAACGTCAGAAACTGTGACGTCACCACGTCCGACAACAGACTGGCATATCGTTATTTGGATAAACGCCAACACACACTCATTCATAATACTTACACACTTATGTGCATACAACAAAATGATTTAGTGAGGGGAACAATAATAATTTTCCGTATAATAATGTAACAGTTATATTTCTGTGGAAGTTTTGGGGGTTATTCGAAGGATATGTGTTGTCAATTGTTTTTTTTAAATGAAATAAAAAACAATTAGTGTTTCTAGCGTTATGTCAATCGAGTAACGCGTATAAAAGAAAAAAAAAGGTCGGTAGATAAATTGACTTCATCCATTAAACAAAAATAACATATAACGCCATGAAATGCTTGGAATGCAAAAATAAATACCTATCAGCAAATTGGCATCAGTTCGTCATCTTAAATTGAGCCTGACAGTCTTCCATTTGTCATACGTAAGCGCGTACGAAGGCCAATATCTGCTAATGTCCTCTATTATACAAATTGATATAAATGCATAACGTAACCTTTGGAACGATACAATTTATTTGTTCCATTCACAGTGTTAAAAATATAACATATTATTATTTACAGAAATATATATGATAGCTTTGAATAATGAGAATAGACATCTTAATAACAGCTTCAAGCATTTATTCCCATTCGATAATGTATCAGAAGAAATTTCTCTCAAGCTGGTGAACAATACAAAAGGTCCAAAAAAATACAAGTCTAAACAAAAAGGAAAAGTGAGCGAGTAGGTTACAATACGTTGCAAATTATAATGAAACAATGGCAAACAGGAAAACGCATAACTCAATCGCGGCCCGTTACGGAGAACTCAATATAAAGAACGAGGAGGCTCGTATAAAAAGTAAAATTGTATCTAATACATTTTTATAAAGCACGTTGTAACATAGTTAGACGTGCATCGTCGCTTTTATTAGAGCATTAAAAAACAATGAAACTATAGCGGTCAATACACGGAAAAATGATAGGCAATAAAAACAAATACTTCTCACGCGATTCGTGGCGCACGTCAATTGGAACAGAAACTAAGGATTGACTAATCGAGTCACGCAACGCTGTCCATATCAATCTAACGTATGACGATTGTGGCCGGACGTTGATGAAATTCACACGGCTTAAAACAATCAACAGCAGTTAATCATAAATATAATTCGCCACAAACACAAACACCCACACCCACACGAGAGCGTAACGAAAGGCAACAACAATGGAATTTTAATGAGGCGGCCGTTAACGACTATCCATCCACATTTACATAATAGAATAATTATTCATCATAACAAACAATACGTGTAGATTAATCTCGAGAAGCGCTCCGAGGTGAACGCTTTTAGTAGATCACGAATCGCTCGTGCGGAGTAATCACAGAACCGGTCGCAGGCTGACGGGGTCGGCCCTCCTCTCACGGCGCGCACTATCCACGACAGATAACCCCAGACGTAACTATTCATTAAGAACACATAAAACCATAAACGTTAAGAATTTTCCAACGCGACGCTCATAACCGGCTGGATGCAGTGCTCTGCAATTATAACGATCGATAGGCGTGCGATAAAAACCCACCTCAGTGTTAATAAACCGGACATTTATCGCGCAATCGAAACCTTGGATTTATAAATACCTGCCACGCTTCTTTAATAAATAAATCTAAAAAACCCCAACAACCTACTTCAACAACTTGACATGCTCATGCTAATAACAATTTGCAAAATAACAACCAGGAAAGTGTTGCTAATTTATTGTTATTATTCAGTGCGCCTAATTACTGCCTATGGTTACATCAAATTAATGAGTCAGATCGTTAATTACTCTAACTAAACAAACCTCATTTCTCAGGTTACAAAGCAAAACATAATACCCATCAAGAACAATGGGGTAACAAATAAGCGCGGCAACGTCGCCGTCGGGAACATTCATCTGATTGACATCACAAAAAGGTCGTAACAGAGAGAGCCTTTCATTATATGGAATGTGCAAAAAACGTGTCTCCGAGTCCCTCGTACGAGTAAAGTAGGTCCCCTCCGAGCACGCAGACACCCGCAGCCGTAAATCCTGGCCGCGACCGCATGAATTATTCATGGCAGAAGGCTGAAGGGTGGACGCGCTTGTGCAACTGTTGCAATACTTTATATTAATTGTCACACGTTACAACAGATACTATTTTAACTAGCCTTTCATTTACTCACCATTTTAAGATATTTTAAATTGAGAACCTAACAATTTCTTTTACAAATCGAACTCACAAAACAAATTAAATAATGACATTACAATGTAAGTTGATGTAATTTGAAATAATGACCAAATTATTCGTTGCCAACTCGTTATGCGGTACTTATTTCGAAGTGGTTAATTTTACGTGCAATTTGAGTGTTTATCTGTATTAAACAATCTTTACGGCGTGTCTAACACATCTGTGCTCTACATGTAGACCGCATCAAAACAATTGTCCGATCCAAACCGTCATTTAGAGGGTCAATGATCTAAACAAAGGCCAGCTGTTTAGACAACTAAATTGTATTTAAACGAAATAATAATTCAAGTTCTAAATTCAAATGTATATTTGATAATCGTTTTAATTTCAACAGAGCCGGAATAGGTAATAATTATTTAATAAAGGAGCCAGCCATATGTTTCTTGTGAACTCATTAACCCGTATAAGGTGGTTTGGGGTGCAATCGTGACACTGGCATCCGCCGCGTGCACTAAATTGCACATCGTGCTATTGAAAAGCCCGGTTCGGGTGGCAATCTGCATCGTGCATCTACTCATCTAAACAACAGGGTTCGCACAAGTTAATGTTGCAATATCAGTGGCACTGTCCACGTGATTACGGCTCCACTTCCATTAGTCAGAGCAGTTATTTCTAAGAACATATTCTTCAAACTAATATAGATTAAACTTTAATGATAATTGAACTAAGGCCATTAAAATTTTTTTTTTTTGTCATCAATAAACGGATCAAGTTTAGCAAATAACCTTAATTATGTGTTAATATTTGACAACAAATACCGTAATCAGATAATAATAGATACATTTATCAGTGATTCTTACAATTGAATTAAATTATTCACAACCACAGATAAACATCGCGATAAATAAACTATTTCATAACAAAATGTATAATTTGCATCGGGAATGCACTAAACAAACTTTTATTTACAAGAAATATAACAATATTTGAGTTCTAGTGAAGTGGTAACCCTAACAACCGCCCGTGACTGGAATGTCGCCCACATCCCGTCTCCCACTTTTCACCCCGACTCCCCTTTGCCACCCGCTGGCCCACCGCCCGGTCTCCCATTTCGGATGGGAGTTACACCTCCAAATCCACCCCAACCCACCTCCGGCACTCAATCATGTCGTTTTTAATACATTTTATGTTATTTGCTAAATATTTTTGTAATTTTTTAATAAATAGTCTTATGTATTTGTCAAATTTCTATCAAATTAAAAAGGGGCTTTTTCCTATTTGTACAAAACAAAAAAACTAGTAAACCATATAGGAAAGAATGATTTCATAACTAGAAGATAAAAATACCTAATTTCCTTTTTATACCTACACAATCTTTTGTCTACTGATAACATGGTAAGCTTTTAATACTTAAAATATCTTCACAAAACAATAAACAAAGACACGATAAGAATATAGATAAAACATTACTTACATAAGTAGGCTAGGTAGGTAGGTATATGTGCATGGATAGTTGACGCGTCGTACAATATAGGTCAATGGGGTTATCGTAAATAAATGCAAATGGCACATAAATTATTTGTTTATTACGACGCGATAATAACGTCTAGAAAATTCCGTTATTTGCCATATTTTATCATCAATCTATTCATAGAAGAGACAAAGCATGGAGAACAAAGATTTTTATGCTTTATTTTCAACACTTGAACAAATACTAAGCACTTAATAATTATCATAAGTAATAATTATCTTCATTAATATGTTTTTAATTATATTTGAAATAATTTTATCGTTTGGGAGATCGCGAGTTTTTATTATTCACAAATTAACCTACAAATTAAATATTACAAATGACTGTAATTATTACTCACGTTTTGTTGTTAACCTTAGCGGATAGAACAAATTCCTCGGGTAATCAATTATTTTATTTCACACAAAAACTTGTAAAACACTTCCTCACAGCCACTAGATTAGAACGAACACAAAATTTTCAACAATGTCACAGAAATCTTCAAAAAAAACAAATAAAGATCTTGTCAAAAGCGACGTCCTTGAACGCGGTCAGGATCGGGTTCACACACTACACACACGCACACTGTCGGCTGATAAAGTCGTATACACACACCACATTTAGGTCTAAACACACTGAGTAACGGCTTCGATGTGAATGTTGAGCGTAAAACGTAACGAACCGACACGTGCAAACACCTCGACGGCGTACGAAGAACTGAGACGCGGCGCGGGGAAACGGGCGGTTAGGGGGAAGTGGGACGTGATTCGGCGCTAGTGGCGCGACCGTAGCAACAAGTTGATGGGAGGCGAGGGGAGCTCCCTCCAGACATCGCATACATAACAATACAATAATGCCCCGCACCTGACGAGACCGTGATGGATGCACCGCCCGAGCCGCAGCTAACCACCCTCGCAGGCGAACAGGAAAGGCAGATGTTTATAATCACGTTGCGCGCTCAAGTACGCATAATAATACACTTTGATCAAACACCGGTTAAATGGATAAAACTTGGAATGTATCATCTTGAAACACCTGGATTTTATTTAATCTGTCTCTTTAAACATTAATAAGGAATTGTTTATCGATAAATTCTATATTATGTTGGTATTTTATTTTTAGAGTATAACTTTTAAACAACCTTGAATGCTGAACGTTCATAATGAACAAGGAAAATAAATTAATCTGTTTATAGATAATAAAATCAGCACTTAAATACTTAACACATTTATTATTGTTAGATTTGCAAAACCTATTTATTATATGAAAGTAAATGCGTAAAATTGTAAAATCACAAATTCATTGAAACGTTTTTTCATTTATTTTCTAACAATATCGAAAAAATAGCGGAAGAGCAGTGTGTATTATTAATAAAGTGTGTTATTGTTGTAATGTTACGTTGTGGCCGAGATAAATATAAAAATGCCAGATCTTCTGCCAGTAGCCACAGCGAGTGGGTATTCCGCATTGCGCAGACTGCACTCGTATTTTTACGCGAAATAGTTTCACTATTACTGAATAGATACACTGTAAACACGCTTTAGTTGTTTTGAAACTACAATAATTAGTCATTAAATAATATGATAAGAGATGTTTTGATTTAAAAAAAAACAAACGAAATTATGTATAATACAGAGCATTAAACAATCTCAAAAAGATAAATTAATTGCCTAATTACTTTATATAACAAATATAAACAAAAATAAACAAAAGCACATTTCATCAATGAGAATCTTGAATATAAACGAAGCCATAAACTAAAAATAATCTTAAAAGAATGCAAAACAAACTGTGAAGAAAAAAATTACAATACGCAAATATTTTGGCATACGGCCAATACATTCCCCACTTCCGAGAGACAACAAGAAGCTGGTGTATTTTACACACAGATATAAATAGCTATACCAAAATCAAAAATAAATATTTGAGGATCACTGTCCACGAAGATTAAGTCGTACACTTACTTCCTTCCTACTTGAATAAAACCTAAGTTTCGTTAACGTATTGACATCTCTGAATTGTAATATAAATATAAATTAAACGAACTAATGAAAATTTTAAGAAAATGGGCGACCAATTACGCACGTTTACAGGTCCTTGACAAAAGTCACAATTGACACGATAAGTGACTTCAAATAAAATACGGCAAAAACTTATCACAAGCTAAAATAGAATAACATTAGAAAGAATACATTTGCAACAACAATTTAAATCTTTAATACCCGTATGTACGTTTATGGTATTGGCAAAATCATATACTAAACGAAAAAGGAAAACACGGGTAAATGAGGTCACAATGCCTGCACTGGCCTTGTTGTCGACAACTTAGCGACCGAACGTAAATAACCACTCTTGGCAGCTAATTTGCATTCAAACAACAAATTCGCAATCTACGAAAATACATACCCGTTATAAAGATTTCCAATTAAATTGTTAACACGTTTTTAGTTTAATATATCATTTACGAATAAAGCAGACTGTTATTATGAAAAGTGCAGATATGAAAATAATCGTCCAAAACAGGCCGTTATCAGAGAATGATTCGTAAAGATAACGTTGATAGGTGGAGAATGTATTCCTAGATAGTTGGCTGTACAAACAGAAGTATCAGCTTGCACCGTATGATAGCGCGCTATCCACCATGTTTGCTTTATGATTATAATAAATAGATTACATACGCTTATGTATACATATAGTATATACGTTTAGCGTAATTAAAAAGCGGCTCTAATGCTACAATTATATTCATTGCAAAGCAATATTTATTTATGTTAAGTGTAGGTATTTATGGTACACTTCCTTTTATCTTTATCATTCTATTGTTCCTATTAAAATATCTCCATGGAGTGTGAGTTAATATGTAAACGTTAGCCATGAGTAAACGTATTCTGAATAATAACATATTTTATTGAGTCACTATGTGCGCGGCGACTTCGCGGTTTCACGACATCTTCCGTGACTTGAATAAGCCGTGTGGGAGAAACTTCCAACTAAATTGCCTACAATTATATTACGAGACCATTCGCTCATATAAAAAATATGTATCCGACATTTACCAAGCCACTTGTCAAGAGCAATAACTTCTATAATAACTATAGTGGGTTATTTTTATCCATTTAATATCCCCATACAAAAGCCAATAACATAATAAGTATGAATCACATTTCGATTGACCATTTAACCACATCATATTTATGGCAACATTACAGGAACCTGTTTTATATAAAAAGATTCGCATAAAAAGATCGTCTCATTATTTGTTATTAACATTGAGAAGTGGTTGTAAAACCGCAAACGATTTCGTCACACGAGTCGGCCACGTCCAAAGCATGCGCGACCGGTTTCGATCGAATGTCAAAAACCGCACGACGCAATAAATTGTTGTCTCATGGAGAGTAAACAGCGGCCGGGGCTCGCATTCATGCATAATTGATGAGGAAATCGAAATGAGCGGGAGCGTGGATTCCAGGCGGCCGCTCGGCCCCGGGCGTCACGACTTCGACCGGCCAACCTGAGCGCGCCGCTGCATCACAATCTTAATAGACATTTCATATTCTTATATGCATGAACCGTATATTATGTAATTAAAACAGAACCTTTACGCTATCATTAGACATTGTTTATGCGTATTTGTTAAAGGCAAATAATATTTAATGACATATTTCATTTGTTCACACGACGTTGTTATCGCGATCGTGCTTTTACGAGTACGTTCATGTTGTTTTTTTTTTCACTTTGTTAATGGTATGTGGCATCATGATAGTGGCAGTCTAATTAGAAATGCATTATACCTTAAGGCGCGGCATTAAATTGAGGATTGCCACGTTTCATGTTCAATTTGCGCTGATATGTTGCGGTTACGGCCTACGGCGAGACGAGCGGGCGTGCATTCGTGACGAATGAAAGTCTTCCATCGCGTTGTAATAATGTGAAATGAAATACCTCCCCCGCGCGCCCCTCCTGCACGTCTACTACACAACCGCTACGCCATGCATGTTGCTAAGAACAGCTGTATACGTCGCGAGTTTCCTGCGTATCTCAAACAATCTATTGTTACATTTTTATCAAGAGTAGAGTTTGTAATTATGAATACTTCGCAGCGGGTATTGGGGTTAAGTGTTCTCCGTGATCGTGGTGATAAATCCTTTTTCTGTTATTCAATTCGATTGACAGCGTCAAAATTAATACTTAGGTTGTAGACATGGCGATACATACAATACGAATCGACAATATGCTCGCGATGAATGCGAGAGTAGTTTCTTGTCATCGGCGACTTCGCTTTACAAGTGAAATGCGCAGACAACAATGGCATACTGTAAAGCTGTCAAACCCGTTTTTCTAGCCACTTCGTGACACGCGGTCGTAATCTGTGAGTAATACGGTCGGCATGAAGACCGACAATGGGTGATGGGTCAGCACGGTGAGCTCAGGAGGACAAAGATGGCTGTGATCTCCGTGAGATCGGAGAGAGTCTTCTGGGGTTCGTGATCGCCTGACACGACGCCTCCATGCGCCGTAATTCACTAATCAAACAACACAATGGAGTCATTGTTATCGAGCCGCCATTTGCATTCTACTTTTTGTTTGCTTCGCCGATTCATTAGAATGACTTCCTCGCGGCCCTACTGCCTGCCAACCATTGTGCGGAATGCGTTATAAAAGTTTATATTACTGTTTTGTTTTTAGCTCTCCATAAAAGTGGCTGTTGTATTATTCTACGACAGATGTAACATTTACGGACGATGAATATGAATTCAAGATACCTACGCGCAATTTCTGAACATGTGCCAATTAGGTATACTATGAACACGAGCCATTTAAAAACTTATTACAAACTATAAAAAGAACTTATACAAAATGAAAGTAAAGCCCGATGGAGACATTTGCCGGTCACACACGCGAACATTATTAACAGTGTTCTTAGAGAAACTGCAGCTAGTCATTTGGACAACTGCCAACATGCTCTATTTCAGGTAAAATCTTCCTTCATTTATTATGTATCTAAGTTTTGAATGTTTTACGTAGTAGGTACACATGAACAGAAATAGCTACCCACGTGTCAATTAAACGTTTATATAAACAATATATATATTGTATGAGAGGCTAAACAAACAACAATTAGTACAAAATTGCTTAAACAAATAAACAACTATAAAAAACAATCTGTAGGTTTACATTAAAATTAAGCGAAACGGAAAACATATTTTGAGAGCATAGGAAGAGAGTTAGAGCTGCCATTCCACCCCTGTTCCCGCCCACAAGGGATGTGTACACGCTTTACCAAATAATTTGAAAGCTCATAGTTTTATTTATAGATAAATAGAAAAAAGAAACAATTTATTTAACTCAAGAGAGCCGTTATATCAAAAGATTGTTAATAGCAACGATTACTTTTATTTATTTACGAAACCAATAACTTTTTACCGGTATTGAATTACCTTTAGCGGCAATTATCTTTCCAAACTTTAAATATTTATAGTAATTTTATGTAAATTACTTTATTCGAGGTAAATACAGACTACAATATAAATATGGATAATATAAAAACTGCAAAGCTATTGAAATATCGGGTCAAGTTAAGCTACTATTGCAAAGACAGGCAGGAAACAAAAATCAAAGAAGCATTTCAACCTAACTTCACAAAGGTATCATCTGCAAGTATAAATGCGCGCTACTTGAAGCAATTTCCTCTTCCGATTACGGTTACTATAACGACGAACGTTGAGGGGGAACATCTTACCCCATTCCATCCGATTACACCCTTCGCGCACATAATCACCCCGTCCAGCTGATTTTATCCACATATTTATGTTTCTACTTTATATATACGAGCATATGTTTCTTGTTTATGATACAATTCCGGTATTTTTGTCGAAATCAAAAACAAAAATATAATGGGACAACTAAACGTTTCTATTATTATAAATATTAGTTCTATATATATCAATTTCCTTATATATACTACATGTATAATATATAAAAAAGTTCGACGACCTTTAAAATTTCAAATTTAGTCTATTAGCGTATAAAAATAACATTCAGGATAATATTGAAAAGCAATTAAAGTTTTAAATATAAAATATGAGAGTCCGTGAGACGTATTTAAACGCAATCTGACCCAATTAACATGAAAATGTTGCCTTCGTTTGTAATTATCTTTATAAGGGGGCGATATTTTGAGCAATTCATCGCCCCGAGGTGGGTGAGTACGTCAACCCTTCTCTGCAGCAAAGGGACAGCACAAAGGGCCCTTTATACCTCACTTCCCCCGAATCACCCTAAAACCCTTTCATTCTATACAAAAGAAAAACACAGATATAACATAGAACGTATAAGTTCAGTCACATGTTATTTCTACAGCTGATTTTTCAATATATGAAAGTGACATTCCACAAAGGAACATATTTATAGATATGCCAAATGGGGATCCTTATAGAGTCCATAAGGACATACTCTACTCGTATATTAAAACTCTGAGATTAACATTGTTGATGTATATACTGAAAATTTAATTCTAAAAGAACACTAGGAACAAACGTACAATCTAATTTAAGAGAACTACAGCAACTAGGTTTTTAATATAAATATTTGAAAAGGAAACGCTGTTAAATAAACATTTCATCCTTCCATTAAAACGGAGTTTATTTAAAACAAAGTAAAACTTAATGAGTCGGACGTCTCGAATAATTAAATCTAGTATTAGCAAAAACTAATTAATTATAATTTCGAATTCCCTAAACATAATAGTAATAAACATAAAACTAAACTAGTTTCACTCCGCGAACAGGTTATAAAACAAATGAAAATAGCAGGCAAACATTTCCCAAAGCAAACGCGTTAAAATATTACAAACACGTAGTGACAAATCTGTTTGCCCAAAGCATAAAATTCCGACGTCCTATATTCCGAAAGCGTATACCGCTTTGCAAAACACATATGTACTATACAATACGTATCCCACGCACTTACAATTTTATTGATTCAGGTAGTAACTTCATTCGCTTGAATGAACAATCTTTCCCAATATAATTTCTTGAGATAAACTTGTTATTAACAAATTAAACGATGTATTTTTTATTAATTTTTCTCTATGTATTATATAATGTATAGAGGTGTTCCTCAGTCTGCCGTCGACCATGAAAGGACTCCGACGCATTTAGTATTTTTATTATAAATATCTAAGCGCATATCTTACACTATGTATGTACACTAACTTAATATTAAGAAAAAAAAAGATATAATAACTTTAATATTTATCTTTTTCTATTATGGATGTATTATATTTGATTGTTAATAAAAAACATTATATTATTCCTGATTTACGAAGAAATAAAATAAAATCTTCCTTAAATCCATCTTTTTCCATATAATCAATGATCATATAATCGTAGATCAATGAGACTATGACATACATTTTAGCATGTAGACAGTTTTACATACTAAATAAAATAAAAACAAACATTTTCTGACATGACATAATAAAAACAAAAACGTCCGCGTTATTTATTATTTAAAATAATAATAACAGCGATATATAACTGCTTATTATGCAACAAAGGCATAAATTTGCTATACTCGGTAAACACAATTAGATTAGCGTCGTCATGCTGTATGACATCATTTTAATCTAGCATCGTCCGCGTAATTTGAAACTTGCGAGTTACTAGACCGCATTATGCCAATGTAGTTTGTGTCTTCAAAACAATCTACAGTACTACTATTGATATAACGATACTGAAGGGAATCAGAAAATAATTCGTTATATTAAGTAATTTGTTACAATGAGGTTCGTTATACAGAGGTTAGTAGGTTGGTCTACGATTCGATTTAAAAAATTATTAATCTCAGCTTTACGTAGGTACTAATCTGCTTTCCCTGTTATAGCGAACGATTTCGTTAAATAGAGGTAAATAATACTTTCTTTTTATATTTGGTTATAAAAATGTTTTTAACAAATGTATTCGTAATGTAAAGGTATATTTTGCAGTTCTAGGGGATTTAGAAAAATTCGTTATATCGAAAGTCGTTACATTAAGGTTACTCTGAATGTGCCTATGTTAGCTTTAAATTTCATATATCCATTTCTTATTCTTTGATTGAACATGACAAAGAATTGAATTGAATTATAGGTAAAAAATTTCAACAAACAAAGGAAAAATGTTCTACTAAACATTAGATATTCAGTCCCCTTTGTTTTCTAGTAAAAATAATCTTTCTATTGATATAATGTAGATAATATGTGTGTATCACAAAACAAAACAAAATGCTATGAAAAATTATTAAACAAACAAACTTTACTTTGTATTAAAAACAACAATAACTTCTGTTTTATTATTATTCATATAATCCAAGTACATACTTCAATATTGGAAATGCAATAAATAGCATTTATTAAAAGCTTTATTCAACACACAATGTATGTGTAAATAATATGATAACAGGAAAACATGCTTTATACATATTTTTAAAAGAGCTCTGGAAATTTATTTTAATGACGTACTGATATTTTAAATATTAACGAAAGTATTCACATCGCATATCACGCCAGTTTACTGTACTGTACAAATCGATGTGAAATTATTATTGTAGTGGTTATTTATGATATTATAGCAAATTTTAAAATACGCTATTCGGCTCACAAAGCCACATTCGCCTTAGAAACTTCAGATAAAATAATCAAAATAAACTCCGATAGTGAGACACTCTAATTTAACAAAACTTAAATGTATTTTTATATACTTATGTAAGGGCTATAATAACACTTAGAAAACGACCCAATGATTGTGTTAAATAATTAACTTTTCTTCATAAATATGTATGTATTTAAGTATATATTATTATTTATTATTTTATGTTATGCATGTATTGTTTATATTTAGTTATTATTTTCTTTGCAATGAGCGCCAAATATCACCGCTCACACCGACAAAGGTTAGCTGGTAGATAATGCCGACCGCATTAAGCTCTCTTATGTGAAAAAAATATTTCTTGCAATAAAGAATTTATTATTATTATTAATTACATACTAAAAGCGCTTTATAATTAAGAAAGGATCGAATTACGTAGCATTATGTGCTCAATTCCTTTTACAAAGCAAACTCAAATATTCCAAACATCGTATTAATAGTATTAATATTGAGGGCATGTGTCGGATGTAGTGTAGGCTGACTCACAGAGTGCGTGAACCCGACAACGATTACTATTAATCGAGTACTGAATTGATAAATAGCTAATCAAACCGGTTATCGATTACACGAATTAAAATCGCATGCTAAACGAGCTACGATATCTACAGAATAATTAAAATTATAAAAGTATAACTATGTACGTATTAACAACATAAGCGATTGTTTAATAATATTAATGAGGTTATTGTTTACGTTTTTTTTATTTATATACCTAAATTCAGAAACACTAAGAAATCTTTTTTTTATTTTATTGATAGACCAGCATATATTATTATACTATAGGCATTTAGCGACCAAAGTTCATATAACAAAGTTACATTGGTACCGCCTTAATTTTTGAGAGATTCGAACACGGGGTCTCGACCGCGAGTCCGCACCTTCAACCACTAGGGCACGGCCGCTTTTAAATCTAAAAGAACGAATTGCTAAAATATCTTTACTTGACAAAATCTTAAATTACTCATTTAGTTAAATATTCTAGAGGAACAAAATCAAAAATAAAATTCTTACGCTTGTAGCAGCGATTCAATGTTTATAAATACCTATAGTGAATCATTATATTATATTAAAATTGTTTTATTTTATCTAACATCAAACGGGTAAACCTGTGTATTAAAACTAAATAGATCGGTCATTTGACTCTAAACTTAAATATTATTAAGTTTTGCAAAATACTTTAAAATATGCTAAACGTTGTGCCTTTATTTGTCTTTTCGTCATTTCTGTACCTAGGCATATTTAGCAGTATTTCTAGTGTTAACAGGATCCCACCTGGTTTAGGTATTACTATAAGCAGAAGCAGTATCACAAACTGTATGAAAAGGATCGAATAAAGAGTAGCACGTTCGAATCAAACCTTTTAAATACAGAAGAGATATAAAGACATAACACTACATGATGGTTCTATGTGTTGCATAATTAGAACAAGCTGTTCTTCGAGCTGTCGCATGTTCATATTAAATTGTTAATAAACACGTGATTATTAAAACTATGTCACACGGTCAATAGCTGTCATTCAATTAAAATTTTATGCTTAGTTGTTAATAACATTTGTTACCATTCTGGCTGAATCAGCATCGGATGTGTGTTGGGATTTTTGCAGGATGGTTCATCCGCATCTCCCTCGCCTTTAATTTTAAGTTTTGTAGATTTAGGTAAGACATGATGGGGCTGACATGTCTTATCAGATAAAATCCCCAATTAAAAAAATAGTGAATCATTTATAAGACGGCTTATTGATTTATATAACAAAACTAATATTATCAATTAAGAGTGTAATGTCATATTTTTTCAGATTTTAGTGATTCATTTATAAGAGGACTTATTAATTAATATAGCAAAAAAAACAATTATGAGTGAAATCTAAAAAAAATATGCAACAAATAAAATTAACGATTATCTAAGTATCCACGTCATAATTCCACGAAAGAATGTTGATTCTTGATATTTTACAAACGTTTCCAATGTTTATTTTAAGACACGAATCAAGTTTGTTATATCACTGTGTTAACTTGTCATGTGTCAAAACCCAACTTGTCATTATCACGAAACACTTCAAAGTTTGCTACACCTGTTTTGACTAAATTAGGTAGACATTTTTAGAGATATCATTCAAGATACAATTCTTTATCACTTGGCATTGAATCTTAGTAAAGTAGCGTAAATAAATACACATGAAATGAAAAAACAAATATAAAATTCTATCTGATATTTGACATTCAAACTATATATTAAATTTCCATATTTACTCTGTAAAATGTACGAAAATAACTCAGACAGAGCCTTCTAGAGAATTCTACTAATAAAATAACATTTATTCATCCTTTATATCATCGAAATGTGTTTGTGACATTCGTAGATGTGCTCAATTAATTTGCAGTCGATATTAAAATTTATTGGTACAAGCGCATTCATTCAGGCATGACGTGACGCGATGACGCGTTTCGTCCGGACGATAATGATGCGTTGCGTAAGTCCCGACCAAACAAAACGATTGGCTACTGTTATGTTTTTTTATTCCATCAACGCTTATACTTTCTAATCCGTAAATCTATGTCATTGTTGTCATTGTACTGTTAAGAATATCGCTTTTCAAATGTATTTAATAAAAAGAGCTGCTTTTCTTGTATTTTATTGCTTTGTACTGTTTTTTTATTGATATTTTGACTGATGTCTCCATAACGTATAAAACTGATAATTTAGTTGGAACTATAAAACAAAGTTCTTATTCGAAAAACGCATGAACTATAAATCCATAATCATCAATCCAACAAAGGAAAATAGCGTAGTTTGAATTTCGAACAAAACAAGGATGTCCACAAACATTGATGAATCGATCGCGGGAGTATTCAATTGCATTTGCAGATTCGAATGGGTTCACTCGTTTTCAATAGGCCAGAATAGATTATTCAAGCATACATATGCATTATTGTAATACAATGTAATCCTCAGATTACGAATTACATAATACGCTAAAACCTTTACACACGAACGGCGTTCTACGAAATAATTAGGGATATTTTGAAGAAATTATTTTGGAATATGTGTAAGAAAATAATAATATAAAAGAATGCAAAAGAAGTATAGAAGAAACAAGCGACAATCTATTTTACAAAATAAACACATAACCAGGTGTATCGAAAACGAGTCCAGTCGAGTAACGCCGTAATGAACAATTAACAAAACGCTTATTAAACTTAACTATTAATAACTATCGGAAGCGTGAAACAAGTTGCAATTAATGATATGAAACAGTTAATAAGTTATTACTCAGAAACAGGGTCGAAACCGGTCTATCTGGTAGTACCTGATATCTTACTATTCAAGTTCTTAGCCCCTCCTTTGCTTAAACTCTATAACATTTATTAAAGTAGGTACGTATATGTTTATTAGAGCAGCTTTTTAAGTCAATTTACGTGCATACTATATATAGATGTATATGTCTATATGATGTAGTAAAATCCGGATTTGGAAAGGATGATAACAGGGGAAGATTGAGAAAGATTAGAGAGTCGGTATGTGACCGCACTCCGCCTGATGCTAAGCTAGATAGAGTACGGTACATGGACGAAGATAACCGCTACCATAATAAAATATTTACAGGAAATAGTCGCCTAAGCAACGCCTTGCTTGAGGCAGATTCCTTTCATTACATTAATTCTAACACATATTTGTAAGCATCGACGATTATTGACAAGTTATTATTTTTCTTTAATGCATTTTATGAAGTAACATTTGCAGATTCTAAATACAACAATACAGCGTAATATTAGAAGTGTTAATTAATTAAAAGTCAGAAGTCATTGCCTCGTGACTGTTTGTTGGCATTCGCAATAACTCACGTAAGTATAATTCATTAAGTTTAATTATATGGTTAATTCTAAGCGTATTTACACGCTGAATATATTTTAACACGTACTTTCACTATGATTATAATATAATAAAGGCTATAAAAATACTAAATTAAAACTCAACAAATTTCCTTTCTATAAAACAAAAAACAAATGAAATCTGTATTATATAAAATAATTATTAACAATTGAAAATGAAAGGCCAACAATATCGATAGCTTGCAATATAACTTTAATAATGCACAACAAAAGTGTACATTTGCTATTAGACCTACAAAACCACGGTTCCGAATAGAGCCACATGTAATGATTTTCTAATTACGCAACATTGTCAGTCACGATGGGTACTCGCTGTATCGCTCACTTGCCAAAAGCTATTAATTACGAACAAAGAATAAAATCTCGTCGGATAATCCCCACGGAGACGGCCACGGTTACCGACGGCGTTGATTAATGTCGACATAGCGTTCATTTAACTCTTTGTATACCTAGACTATAGTTGGTGTACCTTCTTGTAGCTATGTATTAGGTCACTTATTGTTTTTAATTATGTAAATTAAACTCATATATCATTTACTTTACTCATTGACTTCTGATGCAGTATTTAGAGCACCAGTTTGTTATGCACAGGTCTCGGGTTGATTCCCGGATAAAACAAATATAATATATATATATATTTATATATTACTATAGTTTCAGCTGTTTGGAATCATATTGATTCATTTCTATTGAAATGATCTCTGATACTTATTTAATGACTTAAATGCGAGCGAAGCCGCGGGTAAAAGCTAGTTAAAAACAAAACGTAAATATCTGTTTCGAGACTTGTGTTGTTTTTGTCTTGATGCCCATTTTAGACAGGCGTGGTGGTCTAGATTAAATAAATCTTCATAAAAAATCATGACAGATATTTTTTACTACAAATTGAAGAGTTCGCAGTCATCTTAAACAATTGAACCGCGCATAGTTGAGGTGTAAAACGGGGCACACGCACAATAAACAATAGTCGATAAGTTCGTGATTTCCCACATTCAAAGTATTGTCGTGTGGGAGGTTGTCGGTCTGCGAGGCGACAGTGAGCGTGCGAAGAATGTCAATCGAGCAGAACTGTTGGTTTCCTCGTATCGGCATGCATGACAAGGCAACCGGTTACATGAGAGCACGATGCGAAAGCCGACATCATTCTTATAATCCAATTGCTGCTGCTGTTACAATGCAACACTAGTATTTTACTATTCTGCCGCCACAGAAAAAAAATCTATATTATTATTAACATTTTTCTTTTAGAAACTTACGTATCAGGTGTAACAACGACGATGACCTGATTTTTTTTCTCATCTTACTCTTGTTTATTTATAATATAGAACATCATATGATTCTATTTAAAACTATACACAATTAAGTCATATATCGCCGCTTTACGAAAGTATCTCAAACAAAACTGAACTGTGAATACACAAAAGTAGGTCATAACGTTGTGGAATGAAACGGAAGCTCACCATTGGCGCGAAGACAGTTCAGAGGCGAACGGCGTTTTAGGATTAGGCTGAATGGAAGATGCCAAACTGGCGAGAGGAGATGCAGTCGTCTTTTCAAGACAACATTAGCTATTACACATCACTCATATTTGGTCACATGTCTAACTGGCTATAGGAAAAGAAAAAAAGAACTTGTGAAATATATATAAATAGTAAACATATGTTTTAGTAATCGCTTATATTGAACAATATTACGTCACATAACCTTAAAATATATTTATACAGTACGTGTAGATAATGGCAATAAAGTAGGTAAATAACATAACAATATAAAAAGTTAATGTAAATACTTGTACAACATAAAGTCGAGTTTAAACATTGTTCTCAAGAGCAAATGAAGGTGAACAATTGTTTTTAAAGCGTAGGGCATTTGTATTAATTGAAAAGACATTGAAGTTTGAAAATTCGTATTGAATATAAAAATTTAAAAAACAATGACTATTTTGACAAATTATTAATAGCTTTTATTTTTTTTAGGTAACTTTAACAATAATATATAAAATACATGATTAAATAAAATAAAATAAATAAGATTGCAATCACAACAAAAATGCTGATCAAATTTAAATGGAAGTTTTATAATACTCAGGGTATATTATAATGAAACAAAAACAAACAAAAATGGCGACGGCACTTGTGCAAATAGTGTTGTGTAATGTATTCAAATATCGATAAGTATAGACTGGCAATAACAACACTACGTCCGCCTCTTATTATGGCGTGTGTAATGTACGAAGCGTGCAAATTGTTCATCGACCAGAATATTCTCAAACGCAACAATTCATCGTTGTATAAATATAATCACTTCGGTGTCCAATGGAGAATCAGTTAAATTAATTGTCATACACGTCCCCCTATATTATATTATTACTATTAAATTGAAAGTGACTATTGGACTTAGTCGTTTCAAGACGAATTAGGGTAAATTAAATTCTAATACGAACCGGTACACAACTTTATAAATTATAGATAGAAAATGTATGTACAAGTAAAAAGAGTGAAACATGGTTTAAAATACAATTAAAATGGAAACGTTCAAGAATTTCATTAATTATGTTTTGTATACTTTAATATATGTCAAAATAGTCACCTACATTTAGAGTTAAACGTATGACCGTCAGACGCTGCTACTTGAGTTATAAATTAGACGAACATAAAAGACATTATGAACGAGAATAAAATGAGATGTCGTATAGTGAAAAGTTTACGAGGGGTTCGCGAGTCGCTGTCTGCGCACACCAGTTGGCTCAGATTCAATTCCTGTTTGAAGTATTTTCGGAGGTATACACACACCCGCCTCGGTCGATCCGAGCTGTTTACATACTAACAGTGAGTCGATTTAAATTCTACAAGAACTTGTAAATATACAGTCAAAATTGCTTCTGTGAGCATTTGCGCCATAATCGAAATATCGACTGAAAATAACAAACAAATCGAATACGGTTATTGTGTTATGACCTCTTTTCTCTTAATGAAAAAGAAACCTTTGTAAATATTTTTTGTTATCGTTTACTCGGTGTAAAGTTTCAATACATAAAGATATTAAAAGGAAAACTGTATAATATTTGGCGCGTCAACAAAAGCAGTTATACAAAACAGCACTCTTTGTCATTGTTACAAGTAATACGGATGTTTGCTTGTTGCGAAGACATTAAGGCCCGACCACACAGTCAGCACTCCATTGTTCTCCGCCTATTACAGTTAGCTCATTCTTATGAATATAATCGCAAAAAAGGAGTTAGTTATAAAGTCAAACTCTTTATAAATAATTGATGATGTATCGATGCGATTCGCGGCCGTTCGATGCAATGTCGCGGAAGGAGAAACCGAGCGAGTGGCAAGCTGATAATATCGTTAGACATATAGGACCGGTTCGTACACCCCTATATTCGTGGGAGCGAGGCGAACTAAAATACCTCGTGCGGGCTGGCATCTCCTGAGGGGCACTTACCTGGAATGAAGAAAGGAATAAATTATATAGCGTCGTTGTATCTTGTGCGAGGATGAAAGGGCAAAAACATGAAATATCTTCTCTTTATCGGCCGCCGGTGGAGGCTTTGAGACCAATTTCAACCTTCGTAGCGAATTCTTAGAATGTCGGGCCGACTTGTTAACGAATACCGAACACGTTATTCAGAGAGGGTTCGGCATCTGACTAATAATTATGTACAAGAAACTTATATGATTATTAATAATACCAATTAGAAAAGCAATAATTTATATAAAACAGTGCGACAAAACCTAATAGGCAATATAACTGAGATATTAAATTGAACTATTAAATTACGCAATCGTTCTTGGCATCTCTCACTTAATATTCTCTATACCGCAATAACATCGCCAACGAAAGTAACCGAGACGAGAGAAAAACAACGCTAAACGAGCAAAAAATAGAGGAAATCGACACCACAATACAAGTCTTACTAGTTCCTTTATTGCTTCGGCAAACACGTTCCACGGCAAACGCACGATTCGCCGAACTATCCAAGCGAAATAATTTTAAAACACCGACACGATTATCTATCATTGTATAGTAAAGCCTACAGTTAACTATTAAAGTTTAAATTTGACTGAGAAATATGGTATATTTAGCTAAAAATAAGAATCGTGCAAAAAATTGTGAATATAGTATATTTTCGACATTCCTGCCAGAGGCGGTGATTGTTACTTTGTGTTTATTGAGTCAGTTTGCGGTTGAACAATTTCAGAGCAACGACCTTAATACTTTAACTGATTCGTAACGATTAACGTGATGAGAAAACAAACTTTAAATAGCTCTACTTAGAAATATCACATCGAGTGTACACTTGTAAATAAATCAACATTGTAATCAGTCAGAGCGGATCACGTGGCCGTGACAATTTTAAACAAAATCCCACCCACTTGTACGCGCATGAAGCCCACTAACATATGTTTGTCTACGCGGAGATCTATTTCTAAACTCATTTACGAGTAACTATAACAGGTTCACATCGCGACCTTCACAAAATGTGGGAACAAAAACACCGCGGGGTACAAAAAGATTAAACTACAATCAAAACAACGTAGGTAGATCAACCCTCTTTTAGAAGAGGACAAAAAACAGACACGAAGTGAAATAGTTATTAAGCAAACAGGTCGGTCGCCCGAGTCACGGTGCCCTCGGAATCCGACAAAAAGGGGTCACTGACTGCATACTGGGGTGGCAAGTCCTCGGGCATCGGGGCGGAGGAGGAGTAATAATACATTTGAAAAAAGAACCCCAAACATCTGCCGCACATGTGCGTTCCGTTCCATGCAGTGTGGAATAATGCAAGTTGCGAGCGCCACCGCAGTAACGTGCCTTTTTGTTGAGCAGCCTTTTGTTGCCTTCACGCTTTGTGCTCGTAAGCTTTCAAACGGACATCGTTTATTTCTACTTTTTTATTATTATAGGAAAATCAATTTATGTATTTCAAATTAAAATAATCTTGGATAATACTAACTCTTTGTTCCCAATGTTTTTTACTTACACAAATTGCTGTATCTGATGAAGCTGTGTTTACTATGTAAAATGATATCTTAATAAAATACTGCAAGCTTTATTTTTAGTACAGTCATTGCACTTTCCAAGTGCAGTATAATGACAGCGTTATTCTAACACTATTAGGACCAGGCCGTAGATTATACAAGCAGCAATCAAGCCGATGACGTCAACTTGCCACCATCTGCCATAACAAATTTTAACGACTCACTCTCCTTAATTATCGCGTGGAGTTGTCGTCCAAATAAAAAATGCAAAGCATTTAATGCGTTCTACAATTCTCAGAAGCCAGCCGTGGCGATTTGGCTTTAAGCCAGAATATTACTACCGGTGACAGACAGAAAGTAATCGTGAGAACGACACAAAGTAAAATAATTCTAAAAGCAATGACATCACTTATATAAATTGTTAGTGTACATTTTTTACAATTTCAAATTTCTTGAATGTATTATATTTTGACGTAGAATAGATTGTAGGGAAAGAAAGGTATTATTATCAAGTAAAATCGGCAACAAAGTCCTAGTAAGCATTTCAAACAGTAGCGTATTTTTTCTTCTAATCGAACAAAACGGATAAAAAGAAAAAAACTTTATAGAATCGGAACTGATTGTGATCGGTTCTACCTGAATCGTCATTTGTTATAGTTAATGTTTCGTGACGGATTCTGTTTCGGGGTGATATGCTCTGACGACTGCTACATCGTTTATTCCGACTGCAGATTGACTGACAATTTGTTACGGCTACGTGCACTTTTAAACTAATGTAATTACATTTAAAGAAACTTGCTCCGAAAGGTCAATCACGACTCGGTTTAAAGTCTTAGATAATTTCCCTCAAACAAATACGGTTAGTTAAGTCTTTTCAAGCTAACTCAGAGAAACTAATTAAAATTCTAAAATACTTATCATAAAAACTACTCCATGTGGTTCTAATTCAGCATTCATACGATCAATGACTCAAGACCCCATGCAGTGATCCTCAACACCGGTACAGCATTCTTTATAATATTTTTTTACATTATAGTTATACTAACACCTGTTACGGGTAATTTTCCCATACACGGATTTATAACTTGATTTTAATTGGCCAAACACAATCTTGTCAATTTGGGTTAATTGATTTTTAATTGTAATTGAACAAGGATTCTGTTCAGTGCGTCGCAACCGACCATTGCGACAATTAACAGCGAATGTTCTGCCTCGTTAACAAATTGCAAAATTATTCATTTATAGCTACATCCGTACTTTCTATCGGAATCTATGATTGTGTTTAACACGTGACTAGTTAGACTATTGTTCTCTTAACATAAACGCTAGATCAAAGCAACATTTAAAACAAATGAAGAAGTAACTAAACTGCAAATCAGCATTTAAATCAGTCGTTTGATGATTACTGCAGATAAGTTATGAGTTACACTATAATTTAGATGTCGTAATCTTCGTCTGCACTCGGAGTCGCGAGGTAAAGTGGGAGGAGGAGGTAAATCCCGTTAGGAGAAAGTAGTCGCCCACGCGCAAGCGCAACGATCGTGACGGCCGACCGAGTGGACGACGCCATCTTGTTTCTCCTAGCTATGTTTCTGAATCGAAAGATGCAATGGTAAGACAGTAGCTGTTATGGTAAACAATCGACCGACGAATGGGACAGGATATGGGAAACAGCTGTTATGCCGTATGGGTGGGGAGCGTATTTATTCTACTGATTTTATCAGAACAGCCTTCCCATACGTGAACTGCCAGTAACAATATCGAGTTGATGAATTCGTTTCGATGACATAGATAACATTTATTATGACTCAAAGAAGATACCGTGTCCAGGAAACATAGTACCTACTTAATGATAACGATAAATGCATTGATAATATTCAAATTGATAGTGCAAAATATTAGCAATATGAAAATATTCCGAACTAAATTAAACAATAAACCAAAGTGGAGAACACAATCGATAACGACGGTCATAAAGCACAAGCTAGAACAAGAGAAGGCGTGTTGGTAGAGCGGTGAGGCTAGCAACAACGTAGCAATTATTGCGCAAGCGGTAAAATAAAATCATCTAGACGGTAAATAATGTTTCATAACGATACGAGATGGCGAAGGCAGAGTTCGGAGACCAGTTGGACCGGTCTTAGTACTTCAACGCAGGTGCCTGCTGTATCTGCATTTGAACTGGTGGATGCATCTGTGCTCCAACTTCTAAGCCAATTGACGCAAACAAACTAATAAAATATGCAATTAGACGAATGGCTCGAGTATAAATGAATAAATTATATTGTTTAATAGTTGTTTTATTCCTATTTAACATAATTATGGTGGCATTTGATCTTGATAATAATAGAAGGAAGCAACAAACACTTTAATTACTATTATTAGCAATTCAAGATAGTACCGAGATAACAAAAATTAAGAATTTGCAATTTTACTACACATATGTAAATCATTAATTAAAAATACAATAAAAGTAGGTAGGTATATATGTATATGTATGTACAAGGGGATACTGACTTGACATCGCGACGTGGACTTTATCCAACTTATCAGAAACAAAATATTGTGGAAAAATATTTGTGTATCATTTATTTGTACAACCATTTGTTTGATAACTCTATTTATATTAACATTAATATTATTAATATACATTCAGAGGGATCATTTTTTATCAATCTGGAAAGATTTTCACTTCTTCCTTATCATATTGTACCCATAATTACCTTTATACAAGCTCTATCATTTCCACTCAATTTACATTGTCTAATTCTAATAACATCTACTAAATTACATCCAATTGCACCCATGTTAGAATCTCCAGCTGATGCCAATGTAACTTTGCTTGTATGCGTTGTAAAGAAAAGAAATCTTTATGTAATTACCGATATATTTTCTTTCACAAGGTCAATAAAAACCCCGACAATGAATCAGGTAAAATTGCAAACTAATACAAGGGACTATAAATTATATGTTTCGTATCAAAGAAAGTCGAATACAATGCAATGGATGGATGCAAAATTACTGGTTACAATCGGAACCAGTCCCGGTGGCTGGTGGCGTGAAACCTAAGTATTACAGTACCCTTACACACGGTCATTAGTACCGCCTCAAGGACGATGAACTCACGGTACTGCCACGACCATATGAACAAATTAATACACAATTGTAATTACCATTGAAATATTTTGACAGTATGTTAAACCATACATTTTTATCACTATCCAACTAAACGACATCTTTATTGATTATTGTTGGCGTGAGTGGTTAATGGCGTTATGTATAATATAATATACCGAAGCATTAATATTTAATGTGAATAATGAATAATAAGCATAAACCGGTTCTGTTAGATTACTCGCGTGCATGTTACGGCGTTACGACATTCATATTGGCCGTCATACAAATTAGAGTGGCGCCGAACGCCGCTGACTTTCACCGACTTTCTTATACGAGGAGGTTCGTCCGGCGCAGTGCGTGTATTGTTAATGTTAACACACTTATCAGATCATTTTTAACAACACGTAATAAATACGGTAATTACACTTTTAAAATAGGGTTCTTATAAAGTCATTGTGACTACCGAACACACTAATACCTAAGCTATAATAATATAGGCACACAAAGACTGGTAGGCAGAATAATGATTACATTATGTCGTGAAGTGACCTAGTCGCGTTTCGGGATCAGCTTGGAAGTAGCCAGGATAACGAGAGGAGTGTGCCCTGTTAATTTGGGCTGAGCACATTCGTCTCCTTAAGCCGGCATAGTGGAGTCGACTGTTGCACGCGGACATCTGTCTGTGGTAACAGTTGTCTATGCTCAGGGACCGCACTCTAGCTTAGCATCAAGCAGAGTGTGGTCATATGCTGGGTTAATATTTTAAAAAACTACCAAATTAATAACAGTGACAAATCAGTTTGTTTGTATATATTTAAATATTAATAAAACATAAAAAAGGATTCTGGAATTGCGGAATATAATATGAACTGATATCGATGTGATTTTGGAACGTTATTTCCTGAAAAATCACGGTTTATTTTTAACCGTTAATCACAGTGATATTATCAGTTTTCTTTTGGGTTTTCTGAGGAAAAAAACATTCAACGTACACATATCACGTTCTTTTTTATAATCGACATAAGTGTATTTAAGATAAGATAATTCGAAATAAGTATTACACATATTAATATCACTATCGGTCACATGGTTACCAATTCGTACGAACATTATTACTTTATTATAGAGATTTCGTCATTGAAATAACAAAGTTAGTTGAAGGTTATTGCTTCCGTTTTTATATCCAACTTATTATCTTTAACACAAATGGATATTGTAAAAAGTGTTAGGTAAGTAATAAAAACTATATCTTAATTGTATTATACCATTGAGATATATAATAAAAACACGTTGCCAACAGCGTTGAAAAATTACCCCATATATTATATATATATATATATATATATATATATATATATATATATATATATATATATATATATATATATATATATATATATCACTTTCGCTCCTAAACAACAGATGTTTCACTTGCAATACTAAATGCAAAAAAATATATAAATTATAAGTTAAAGAACCTAGTTGTGCCTGATTAGGTACATATTAATAATTCGAATAGCGGAGGTTTTTCGCAATAAAATTCTAGTTATGAATTAATAATATCCGTTGAACGTTGCCATATTCTCGCCCATTACATGCAGGTGTAAATATGTGCGTATACATCACCCACTGTCATAACCATCTGTAATCGTCAACGCACGATGATATTGTAGCCATTAAAAAGGAAACCGGTTTGATAAAAATAAAACTAATAAAACGTGTTCAGAACCACCAAATTATAATAAACTAAATCAATAATAGACTTAACTATTGAATAAACGAGAATGTAAAAGATTCCGCGAGACGAGTGGAAAAATAGTTCAAATAATATTATTTTATTACGAACGTCATACGTGTGGGTTATATACACACACGATCTCTACATTCAATTTATTTCATAGATTTCGAATATATTTTAGAAATTTATAAATAAATAATGTAAAAAAAAGACTAGATACCCAATAATGTTGTTATTGCGACTTTGTAAATAACATTATTTTGTCTGAGGTTATTTGCGAATATGATTTAACCAATTTAAAAGACTTTATATAGTTTATTATCGTATTTATTCTGACTAATTAAATATTTGATGTTTCTAAAGGTCAAAGTCAGCACGGTGGATGCAAAATGTTCGAAACGACGGATTAAAAAATCAAAATAAACATTTAAACGAATTAATCGTTGTTGTCAAAACAAAACGAAATATATTTCAAAACAAGCAAAGAACTTTCAATACGTAACAAAGAAATAAACTGTAAAGAATGGAATCGTATTCGTTTGAATTGTAAATCGGGTCAAAATTAGATTATTACCGTTGGAGAGGATAATATTTTATTAAACACACACATCTCGCAGTGAATTATGGAAAAGGTTCGGAGCAACATGACCCCGTTATCCGGAGGCGACGAATTGAAATTTAGATTCACGTATTATAAATTGTAAAACGTATTTATCAACCGAAATGACCTCTGGGACTTTTAAAGAAGTCTTTGCATACGCAGATCAGTCGTGTTGAACAAACAACGACCGAATTTGACTGTATGATGGGGAGGACGCTCACAATTTTTCAACATCAACAGTTTACCCATGCGCATAAATGTCATACTGCTTGGTTATTTATTAGCAAACATGAGCCCGTTGCGTCGGACAGTTCCTCTGACGACAGTTGGGGACATTTTGATTTTTAAATTTGTTGTTATGAATAAAAAATAGATACAATAATATTTTCATCGACGAATTCGAATAAATATTTACCTTTGTGTGTTGACTCGTTAGGCTCAATCTCGTTTGCGGGAGCTGAAACAAACAATAAACATAATTATTTTCTTATCATTTAATAATGAGTTCAAATTGTAATAAAATATGTTGATACGAAAGACAAACGAGGACATTCGTCAGACATGCCACAAACTGAGATAACAAACCGGCTCAAAATAAACACACGAAAAAGGTCAAACTAAGACATTATTTTCCGGTGTCAGATGTGAATTTAAAATTTGCTTTATTGTATACATAAATCGATATTTTAATTTGCGAAATGTCGATCCGAGATTATGCCGAGAGCGCAGGAATTCATTCTGAATATTTATAAGTTCAGTAAAAAAAGACAACATTTAAGTTAAGGCGACCGACCTGTTATGGGACGTTAATGGAATACGAGATAATGCCCATAACTTGTTTGGCGTTTAATTTAAAAAACACATATGTTGAAGCCTCTTTGAAATTCAGATGACATTCTAAAACCAGTCGTATGCGAACAAAAGAATTCTATCCCCACCAGAAGCACAAATGCTGTTCAATAAGCAATGCATTTGTTTTACTAGTACATAAATGGTTTTTTTTATTATGTTGCCACATGACATGTTAGAAAAGCACCCGTAATATGTTACCGGATATGGGCATAAGGCAGGTGCCTCGGACTTGGTTGGCTGGCCATAACACGTCGAGCAAATGACCAGAGAAACGTCCATTATGTAATCGCGCGATGGCTTGTGCAGCTGGTTAGATATGCTTCGTACCATATCACAAATAATATGAAAAAGTATTTTATATGGGGACCGGTTACGAAATGTTTAATTAGCCGGAGTATTTGTAAGACAGCTGCAATAATAGTATGCTTCGTTTTGACCTGAATGACATTTCGAGCACGCACGGCGACGAATTATGCAACACACCCACTAACGTAAGATGCATAGAAATTGCATAGACGCCGCAGATCTATTGAAAATCAAATTACATTCGTCATGTTCGAAGGTTTTCTACTGAGTAACAAACCAAACTTGTTCAAAAATATGAAATAATAAATCGTGATTATAAAAAGGCTCCTAAGATCCAGTCAGTATTACAACAATATTATTGAAAACATCTGACACTTAACATAGCTAAGAGGATTTACTAAAATGATTAAATAAAACCCACTATAACATTGTATATACTACATAGATAATAGGTGTAATTATGAATGTCTAACATCTAAGCCGAGAGACTATAAAATGAAAATTATAGGTGTGATCGCAAAGTTAATATACCCATAGAATGAGTTAGACCGCAGGTGGTCGAGCCGGCCAAGTAAATTATCATATCCAGTAAAATGACCAGTAATATTTCATCATTACGCGTGACAAATTAAGAGTAATTGAGAAAGTATACTCGAGTGACATAAACGAATTAATGTTATGACTACTGAGACCGGCGCACTATCAATAATGAGTATGCATAAAGGTGAAATAGCTAACAAAATATATATTAATCTCTTGGTTTCAATTACGATTCAACAATTTTTTTATTACAAAAACTAATCTCAGTATCGATCGAAGTCAACGATTACCAGCCGAGTGGAACGAGCAAAAACACATGCCGTTTTCTCCTTAAAGAGCCCGCCTCCATGCCAGGCCTTATCCAGATCGCCTTTCGTGATCGGCATGCGAACAAACCCGTTTTACTACACGTACATAACCCGTCAATGTGAGAGGTACGAGCGTCGCCTTAAGTGGATAAGACATGCCGTTAATTCAATCGGTATAATAAATTCAAAACAGCGATACTGTTAAAATACAAACATAATAAAAGATTTCTCCACCCACATTCGTCTGAGCGCATTGCGTTTTGACCCGTGAATGAATAAATGTTTGTATCGATCATTAATTTCCTAACTTCACGATAAGCCCTGACACGTTTGGAATATATTATGACCATTAAAGGATGTCGTTCGCCCGGTTCTCTTTATGTATTACACTCGGAGTCCGCTCGGGTCGAAAGGAATCCTATGAATTACAATTAAAAGTGATCCATCAGGTTGACCGAACGATTCGTCGGACTGCATTTTTTAAAAGTGTTAAATGTTATTTAACTAGATCTAATACACAAATAGACGTTAGTTGTAAAACAGAAAATCTAAATCGGTCGTAGATATTTAAAGCATTCGGAAAATAGAGCACCCCGTCGACAGCTGCAGGGGCAGCGTATCTTCAATCATCAAACTCTTTTATTGTAAATTAAACAGAAGAATAAACTGCACTGCGCGCACTCTTGGCAGACGCTCCCGATAGTAAAACAAACAAATAATGACTTAAGTTGAACGAATGGGCCCGCCACCATCTAATATGTTGTCTGAAAATAGACGTGTTTTCGTAAACTCGATACGCGTTTAGCTTATGGTGCAGACATGGGAATGAGGTCAGAGTGTGCATAATATTGATTGGGTGATTAAATTGTTGACTTATAAACAAAAAATAATGATATTCGGAATAATTATCATTAAAAACAGAACAATAGTTATGCGCACTAATTATCATAATGATACAATTACTGTCATAAATAGCTTAAACGAAATGGCAATTAGGAATAAAAAGTTTTCCCGCATGTATGAATTATACACACAGATAACGACTCGCAGATAACAGTCAATAACAAAAAAAGACCTATATCATTGTTATTGCTTAAATATAGACGGATAGCAACCAAAAATATCTTATTGAAGATAACACTGATAAAACAGTTTATCATGGAATTTGCAAATACAAATATATTTATCATACCGTTTTGTTTTTCATGCAGATATGTGCGATAGCTTAAATAAAAAATATGTACAAGGAATCTCAATAATATAGTAAATCATACATTTAATTGCAGAAGACATAATAAACGTAAATAAAGAGGTTATCGCAAAGCCATTTAAACATTTTATACAGTTACTAAAATAATTTAATTAGAAGTATGTATTATGTTTTTTCTAATAATTGTTCAAATCCAACCTTCACGGCCGATTGATTTTATTAAGGAAATGAGAAACCATTACGAAATTCAAGTTCAATGAATAATATGCATTCCTAGCACGTTTTTTTAGCACAAACTTTTCTGTTCGCAGCCAATACCGCCGCGAGTTTATCGAGTCGATTGTAGAATATGAAAGCGTATGGTAATGAGTTGTTTTTATTGCGAGTTGTAGACATATTGCAAGCATTAGGGCTCCCACACAATGTTCACTCGTCCAATGGCCGTATAAGTTTTTATTTTTATAATAATCCCCTTTACAATAACAACTACTAGAGTCATACATAAATCCAAATTTATTTTGTCTATTCTTTTATCAACATCGTCTTGTTAATGTCGCGTCCGTATAACAAATTCAACGCTTCCATGCGATACTTATTGATCCGGTGTTACTTTACAAAAATAATTTCTCTTTCGATTTGACCTTGAATTTAAAACTTTATTTACAATACCGTAAACAGACGGTGTAATACTATCTATATATTGTCCATAGAAGTGAGTAATTAAGAAAATGGTAATTGAGATGCGTTCATGGTTATTGAGATTATTAAAAATATGAAATCACTCATCAGGTCATGGATCTTGTTGGTTTGTATAACGTTTTAGCATGCCGGTGTTAATAATTTGTTTGATTTATTCTCGTGACTAGAATTATTATGAGAAATATTTTAGTTAGCAATTCCGTGATTCACGGAAGCCGTTTCGCTGTTATGAGCCAGTTCCCAAACAGACCCGAGGCGGATATTTATATTACGTTATAAAATGAAAACAAATTCTGGCGAAAGGAAATATTATTCTCATATCGCGGTCGTTGCTACCAGTAAACATTTAAATAACCAACTACTATTTAAAAGTGAACTCGATCCAATTATAGCTATGTCTACATAATAGACGCTATACTTTGAGAACCTGTTACGATAACTAGCGCTATAAAGAACGTAAAGGCAATAAAGGTCGCATTAAACCCGGCCGAGTTGTTAGTTCCCATGGTCGTCGAAAACAATAAGAAAATCGCGACTGGCAAGCGCATAAACCCGGAGAACAATCGACTGGAAACAAGAGAGCGATATAAATCAAGCTAAACATTGCGTGCTGCAGCCGGCCATAGATCCCCGCCGCGTTCCGTTCCAGCTCGCTCGCCTTCCCGCCACTCATAATTACCGAGTACTTTCGCCAACCAACGGACTGCCCGCCATGTTGCTATTTATATTTGCAAAATGGCGGACGATTCGCAGCACGTGTTCCTCTTTCTTTTGTTATTTAAAGAAACCAGCTTGCTCGTTGCATTTGAAAGGCGGAATGTGTTCATGATTTATTTTACACGCTCTCTGTATACTTCAATCAGTCGTAGCACGTTTGCAAATACTGATACTTATAGAGCCATCAAACTAATTTAGATTAGGTTAAAGCTTTGTTAATTAAACATGTGTGTCTCCAAGGGACACGAATCCAAGGTCTAATGGGGAATTTGCATTGAATGGAGTTGCTAAGTTACATTTCCACGCAGGTACAAGGTCACCTTGACCGATCATGCCGACTATTCTCGAGGTATCTGAACAAGAAATAAGCAGTAAAATGTTTATTTAGAACACGTCACGGCGTAGCTGTGTTAATATTTAATTAATTTTACATATTGTTTGTTTTAAATGTGTTGAGAAAATATTTACTGTCTTTTTGTACACAGTTGAAGATTTCTAAGGAAATAGGAATTTATCACGTACGCATGACACGAATTTATATTAATGAATTAAGTATGCGTCCACCTATATTTATTGCTTAATAGAATCTTAAAGGATATAACAAAATGATAACAATACACCTACGATGTATAAACTACACAATTACCAGCAATACAAAAGATAATAAAATTTGCGTCACTCCGACTACAAACAATGTTTTTACTCCAGCGATTGAAAGAGTAATCAATGTTTACAGAAGTGTTCTGCGCGAACAAAGAAGTTTGATGAACAAGTAAAATCAACAATGACTTCTAACATACACAATAATAATGAGATGATAACGAAATTGCGCAACAAATACATCATACATCATACAATAATGAAGTCTCGAGAGAGAGATAAGAATTATCACAACACACAAGTGGGTCAAACTAAATGAATAGATAAAAACTAGCTATCGATTTGTGTTAAGTATGTTTAACGGAATGTTTGCGATAACTCAAAATTTTACTTTATTGATAAACAAAGCAAATAATGTAATTATAATTCTTGGTCACGGTGTGTCACAAATTGCTAATCCTTTCAAAATTCCAATCGAGTGTTCCATGTGAAGCAAAATAGATGATTCTCATGCAGATAGGCGCCGGCCGGGATAGGTATTTAGCACGCGTTTGCTGTCAGCTTCAATGGCGAACGTTGGGGTCCACAGGCTCGTGAATATGTATGACGAGACTCGCACGCAAGCGAACTAACCGTGACATACATTAGACTATTCTTTTAAGCTTGGAACACGAGCAATCTTCGTGTGGCAAGGCTTCGTGCCGCTAAGTGATGTACGATAGCAACAGAACGCCCGCAAGATGTTTAATCGCGAAGAGAAGACACGCTATTCATAACAGATCGTTTCGTGTGGAGCAGACGGCGTTACGTGAGAATTAATTTCAATTCAATCAGATTCAATTGTTTTGAATAATCGCTCAACTGATTTGTGTAATAATACACTATTTATTATGAATTGCGCATCCGATTATTAACAATTATTCAAACATGTTATTGGAAAAGACGCTGATGTGCTTTTCTACTTTAATCTAAAGGTCTTTTGTATTGTCACTTATGTTAGGTACATAAATTAATGATATGTAAACAACTGTTGCCAGTCCCTCACAATGATTACTATCTGTAAACGAATAATTATCATAGAATGAAATACCTGACGCAACAATAGCATTCGATTTTGCAACAGTTTCTAATAAACATACATGGAAAATGTCTTCGAGATCAACATTTATACAGGTGTCGTATTCAATTAAGTATTTTGTTACTATTAAAATGCTAAATGAGCAAATAATTATATAACGAAAATATGTTTTGACAAAAATATGCGCGTTTTGTAGAACGCTGCTAAATTACAGCCTACACAAGGTTCAATAGAAATTGATTGCTCAGCCATGTGGCAACTGTCACATTCTAAGAGACGATGACGACGCAATCTAGTTAACACATGTAAGCTAATAACATCTCTTTTAAGTAGAACACGTGTTAGTCAACGCCCCCGTTTCTATCATAATATTATATATTTTTCAAATTACCCACATATAAATGATTTAATAACATTATGACTAACGACTACTAATTAAATAAACTAAATATACGCCGCTATTGCATCTCGCTATTGTTGCATCAAAATTAGGACAAAAATGCAATTCTCGGCATACACAAGAAAATAATAATAACGCACTGGCAACCGACGACTACGTGGGAAAGCGATTGTCGGCCATCTTGGCTTCGGAACGCATCACATGTCACGAGCGTCCGCCTGGCAACACCGCACGCCAGCGCCGGCGATAAACGGTGCGGAACAATTGTGTAGGTATGCCACGTGTTTTTTGTTTGTGCAACATTCCAACCCTGACATTGTATTGATTGGTTTATGAAAGCTTTTTGTTGTGTGCCAAATATTAAAACCAAATTATGAATTAAACAATAGAAGGAAGATCAACCTCAAAAACAAAGAAAATTCTAAACGTTATGATTAACATTGCGAAATTGTTACCGTAAAATATTCCGTTACGGCAATGAAAAATCCATTACTATTCTTTAGCTCACATAATGACAATTCATTTAGTGCTTCAAAGTGAATGCCAAGAGAACGGGAATCTCGTCCTACGTGCTCTAGAATTTCTTGAATACATAAACTTGTATTGTTGATTTTGGCGGAGAGAGAACGAACGCTCTTCTCGGAATTACATTAAACAATGCGTAAATTACAGAGACGGAATTAGAACATTTCATGGAGGATCATAATCACAAACTTAAGAATTAACATAACGTAAACAGACACGCACAAATTAAACAATAATGAGCGTATCAAGGCCGACGAGACTTGTTCGGTAGATTAAAATAAACTGAAACTGGTTTTAAAATAATTAATACTCATGTGTAATATTTTGTTTTATGACTAACATAATATATTATTAACATTACCATAACTACATTTCTATATTAATGTACCTATTATGATAAATAATATTGTACTAGTTTATATATCACATTTATAACGCGCGTCAGTTCGATTAGAGGTTATAAAGCGATCGTTGCCAATACACGTTTTGTTGTGTGAGTTTCGTGACAAACGCTTCCTCCTCAATCTATCATGGCGTGATTCAACTATTTTACGGTGTACTTATTATTGTAGTATGGTATATAGCGACGTTGCCAACTTTACACGCATTCATTATAATAATAACATGTATACTAACTATATAATACGCGATCAGCGCTGTTTATTTTTTGTGGTTCATTTGTTACATCTCAGCACGTTCTACCTGCTCCAATCTATTGTTGAACACAATGACTCTGTACAAACTTTTCAATCTACATTTCTACGAATATCTCCTCACCAGTAATTCAGATAATATCAACAGCAGTAAATTCATTAGTAAAACTGCTAATCTAAGCTTTATTGCCAGGTTAACCTCTAAAAGATTTCCCTGATTAATATGCGCTGCAGGTCGACGAGATTGGGATAACCTAAAAAGGTGAGCCTCCGTTATGTAACTCGTTGTTGTAGCAAGTAAACAGGGCCTCGGGCGGTCGCATACATTATGCAAAGTGTTTTTATCTCCTCTCTTTGGGCACGCATCGCGTCGCTCGTTGTTTAGTCTTGCATGCAAATATGTGGTTAACGACTTAAGGGTGTCCGCCTCGAGCGTCCGTTACGAAAATGAAGTATGATTTAATTTCAATTTAAAATTTTCTAATTCCTAACTCTGTTGAAGAGTCGTCGAAGTTGCATCACCAGATGACAATAAACAAGTAAAAAGGCCAAAATGATTGTATCGGACGATCGGGCCGCTACTGTCACGTAATTCGTGAAATCCACAAACATAAAAGGAGATAAAAAGTCGGGTGTGCAAAAAAAGTTAACGGCAACCAAATCCATTTTAGTGAGAGGTGGTGTAGAGGAGAAACGATGGATATCGCCGTCTCTGTTGCATCGTGAGCGTTTCTATTTTTTGCACGATCTCGTTTGACCTCGCTGCTTTTATCGTTATCATTCAGCTCTAATAATAAATGGATTTCGCTCAGGCGTGTGTGTTGGCAGATAAGGTAGGTAGGCATATTGATAACCTCAGTGCTCAGGGCAAACTGGTTCATCAAATTTATGTCTGCGCGTGAGCAGCTGCCATATTAATAAACGCGCGAATGTTGTCGAATAAGAATCGTTTCATAAGTAAACATTGAATAAAAAAAGTATTTACGTTATAAACTTGTTTTGATAATTAGTTGGAATTGTCTGATGACATTCTGTTTGACTCTAATAATAAAGAGGTCATTGAAGTCAATTGTGGTTCACAAATAGCTGCCGTCGTCATAGGACCAACATTGACAACTCATAAAACAGGCACTACAAGTCTAATGACATTCTGAGTAATAAATATCAATTTACACTTTACGTTAGAACCAGCAAAACAAGGAATCCTTGTAATGCTAATAAAATATGAACAAAACAGTAAAGATAATTTTCGACATTTGCACAGGCGTAGAGGTAAATATATATAAATATTATCAATTTAGACATATTCAAGGTTCTATTATTCTTTTAATAGAACCAAGTCAATTAACACTTGAGAGATGGGTAAATCCGCCTGCATACAGAAATGCCCGTCGACTCAAGCAACTAAACAACATCCAATTAATCAAAACGCTAGTTTAAACTATTCTGAAATTATCTGTATCGTATTTTTTGTATTAAGTATAAAAATACTAATATTATAATTGAGAATTTTCCGATGTTTGGATGTCCGCCCACCAATCACGATCAATCATGAATTTTATAAACCACGATTAGAAATAAAATTGAATCGATATAGTGAGGGTCGACTTAAAAATATCACGTAAACTATGTTAGTATTAAATAGCAATATAAATATATAGTTTTGATCAGTCGATTATATTCTCAAACGTCAAGGTCAAAAAGGTCATCGCTTCGTAGTGTTTACTTCTCTCTTACATTGTAAGCCAAGAACAATGGCATTAACTATTACTGAGTAACATTTCCTGCTTTGTTTTGATACTAAAATGTAGTCACTCACTCATGCATGCATTATTAAGTATTTAAAAGGCAATGATGAGAACGTTGATCCTTGAAGAATTCTATTATTTATACATATTATAAGGAAACAGGAAAATAAGTATTTATTCGTTTTATTAATAACTAAATCTTAATTATTCAATCACATTCTAATAAGCGTGTTATTAAGCATAAAATACTCAGAGCAATAATAAAGTATTTATTTACAAATGACTTTATTGTAGGTATATAAAATCTGATATCATAAACGATAACAAACTTTCATAATATCACAATGCAAAGTCATAAAAACTTGAGTACTAACATAAAATTTAGGACAACGAGCAATACGAATAAATATTAATAAGGAAATCCTACAACAATAGTTCTCACAACTTACAACAAGAATAACAATGAATAAGAAGACGCTACTAAATTAACTCGGATAATACCTACAAAGTTTATTCAAAGTTATGGCCTAACTACAATAAGGCCGCGACGCGATCAGCGACAATTGAGCGATTCAAATAAACTAATACAACAATAACCACAGTCATTAATCTATCCCACGTGTCAGAGATTGCTCCGTGTATGATCATTGTATGCAAATCTTTCTGTCTATATTAACTATATTAATAAATTTATTATTATTATAAAACCAGATCAGTACAGATATTTGAATTGTCATGTGATGTACAAAACTACATTATTGCGACGTAAAGTTTAAATCATAATAGTTAGATCATTGTAGTCATAAAATAATAATAAGTGTAACCAAGTTTATTTGGTCTCGTCGCTCGTCGCGTCTTAACATAACCTCAACCTGAAACGGCAATTACGTTGGAAACTTTAAGCGGTATTCACGAGCCACCAAAGCACCCTCCCCAACCCCTACTCGTCTTCATCCCCTACGCCACCATGAAAAGGCTTTAGGAATGAGGGGAAATCTTATAGCCATCCACTTAAAGATTTATCATTTTATTTGATGATATTAAAACTTATAATGTTTGGAAGAAACTCGTTATAACATTGTGTTTATGGCTTTTCGTTTACATCGTGAATAATAAAACTTTTTTATAATGTTAAAAGTCCAATTGCGTATGCTTTCAAAGTAAAGGACTAAGCGACAGAAACTTTTGTAAATAAAACAAACCGCAAATAAACAGATCTCGAAGAAGGAAGAAAGGGGTAAGAAACTGAAACTTCGGTCCAAGTCGCCTACAAAGTTCTCGAGCACTCCGACGGCGAAAACTTATCCCCTACGAGTGTAATGGCTGAAGCAGATAAAATCTGCAAGTTTGTCACTCCCAACAAACTTTAGTAATGTGATCCGTAATTACTTTCTTAACAGGATTTTCGTCCTTAATAACCAACCAACCGTCTTGCTTCTGCAACTTTATTACAAAATAACCCGCTCAATGATAATAATGATTCATATTTACGTAAATGTGTCTTTTGCATAAATGAAAAACGGCCACACAACAAGAACAGCCGATGAATCACGCATAGCCCGTCCACTCGACCGTACCAACTGTTTGGAACAACCTAAACATATTATATTTGTTTGAAGTTGGTATTGAGTTACCAATTGTTTCTGTTATAAAAATAACTCTTATAGTTTGTCAAATTTAATAGCTAACGGAGTCCCCATTTAAACCAATATATTACTTACTTATAAGAGAAACTTAAGAACATTAGAGATATAACTTAAATCAAAAGTGACTTAAATTCACATTATAATTACGTCAGAGATTGTTAAACTTAGTCAATTGATTGTTAACTAATGAATCTGGGGTAATCGAGAAAGCAACATTTATCTTGTTTCGCAACACAAAAACGATAATGGGCTCTTTTATTCGCTCATAAAACATTTAACAGTAACAGAAATATTATTTTATAGGAAGTTGCGAGCTGATTTATTATTAATGGTTCAAAACAAGTTTTTTTATTCGATATTATTACTTTTTACTTCACACACTAATGATAAACCGGAAACCACCTCCTATGCTATGTAACAAAAGTGTATGATACAATATTCCCTCCTGTCCACTGGGGTGAACAATTACAGTAAATTAAAGCAGAAACTCATTAAAATCCTCCACCGGGCTGGGGATGAGGGCGCTCGGTTTGTTTTACGCGATCGAACTTTAATTGGAACGACCCTCCTACATTCTAGGGGAAGTTAAAACTTCATAACTTTACGGTTTAAACATAAATGCTCAAGTTATATAATTAATACTCGTAACATAATGAAAACAACAGGCTCATATAATTCATGCAATATTCAGTGACCCGGAAGACTTAAACCGACCATGAAGATAAATTATAATTGAAGAAAGGCAAATGGCAAACGTTCAAATCCGCGTTATGTGTGTCATATGTCAAGAAATAAATAGATGTTGGCGTTCGGCCAAAACTTTCGGTGAGTCTGTCAATACTGTTATCAGAGCAATCCCCGAGCCAAGGACCGCCGTAATATTCATTTTGGCAACAAAACCAAATTGAAGACAGATATACGCTTCCTTTGCAACCGAATTATGAGTGACGCGATATCTTTGACGTCTTTGTACTAAATCAGACTTATAAACAGAAAACGTCTTGATAAAACAAATGTTATCAATGTTTAATTGCTAATTACGATTATCTTTGACCCGCGATGACTTGCACGGGGATTGATAACCTACGGTTTTAGAAATTAAAAACAAACGTTGATAACTAAAATTGCACGCTGTATCAATGTTCAGATTGGCGACATATTCAATGTAACAATAATGTATTTACTTTTGCAAGACCATTTGAAAGGTCGTGTAAAGGAGCATTAGCTGGAGGGAAGGGAAGCAATCAATCACCTGGAACGCCTCGCCACTGATACAGGCGTACTTCAAATAGAATTACCGTATCTTGCCCCTGGACTAGTGCCAACTGCCAACGTATAGCAATGGTAGTTTATTTAAAAGCATTTTAGCTCTTTAATGTGTGATTCAGTAATTTTTATGTTATGATGATGCGCTTGTTAGTATTCAAGCCGAATTCGGTTCTCAGTTCTGACGTTAGTTATAGTAATGTGTCTTCATTTAACTTTAGAATAAATTTGCAATTTTATTACGGTTGAGTCGGAATTTGTTATGTTGAATGTAAATTGCGATCGTTATATTTGGGAAATCGTTCACTTTCATCGGTATGTCGTGTCGATTTGACAGCGAGGAATGTTTGAAAGCATTATTTGAAGCGGCTGGCGTCTCGCCACGGTCAACAATCGTGTAGCCTTGACCAAGTTGCTTTAATGCGTGACCGCTGATGCCGGCGATTTGCGATCATGTAAGAATGCTGTTTTTTGTCAAATTTATTTTACAATAATAGCCTTCGCTACATTATTTATTTATTTGTCATAATTAACAATCGTGAATAATTGGTGTATATTTTGTGCCTTTAAAACACAATTTGAATAAATAATTGCGTGGATTTCCGTTATAAGAACGGCAATGACCGTCGCGTCGCAACGAACAAAACAACCTTGAACAATTGTTATCTCTGATTAAACTTTTAAGCTTAACGATATTATTAATAAGATATGAATTATATTCGACATACCTACTTACTATAATTATATGTTCCGTACAAGTTCTTTTACATGCCGAGCGTTCATTATCAAGGTGTCGTTGCACGCGAAGTGGATATTAAGCTTTTATGAATGTATGTATGAGTTGTGGTTTTTAATATAAAGTGCAATTTTTAATAAACCCTACTAAAGCAGCACATTTGAAATACAGACAAAGATTATACATAAATGACAGTTCAACGAGTTATTTTCCACATATCCGTTGTTGGCCATCTCAATAAGTAAGTATTCCTTGTCAGAAGATATATTAATTGTTATAAATCGTATTATATCCTTGAAATATAAAGTAGGATCGTAATAAAAACGTTATAGTTTAATAATCTCGAACATAAGTTTACATAATAAACGAGTCCCAAAATCAAGTAGCAAAAATGTCATCTCCGAATGAACCCCAGGTCACAAAGTTGCAACTTTTATGTATGAACAAGTTTAGTATAGTTGGCAACATAATTTGGCAAAGTGCCCGCCTTCACTCACTCCTGTATACGCTGAAGATTCCATATTTATAACCGGGCTCACTACTAACATAAACATATGAGATTGGATTAGGGCTGCCAACTTGTTTACTATCGGAGCACTAACCCTAAATCTGACTGCTCTGAGAAAGGCTTTTACCAACACACACACATATTTTAAATGTATACGAAGGAATCTATGGCGTAGTAATTAATTGTGAACTTTATCTTTTGTTTTTTAAATTTTCTACTAATAAATAATCACTCAAAACACTCCATTCACATTTAAAGTTCTGTTCTTGTTTTTTTTAGGACTATCAGCAGTTGCCTCCATTGAGCTGACTTGAGGAATCATAACAATTCGAGGTAAATTGGATTACTTTGGAATAACATCACATATGAGCCTAGTACAAGGACATGACCATTTTCAGGGATCATCTAAATAAAAGAAAAACGGTCTGTTCGGTCGGTTGGCAGCCCTAAATTGGATTCATGTAGCCGAAGCAATTTATTAATGTCTTCCAGTATTACTCAGAACGATGAAATGTTGATAAAAGAGAGATATCAAAATTTATGTGATTTTATTTACATAACGTAAGACATATTGCATATTCCTATTTCTGAATATTATGAAAATTGCGTATAGTGTATTTTTTTATGCACTATGCATTGTAAAGTTAGTATTAAAAATATTCGAAAGAAAAGATTCATAATTAAACTTGATAGCCACAGTACGTAAACTCACTAAATTACAATAAACATTTTGAATGGAAAAATGAGACTGTACTTTTTTTAAAAAAAGCTGTTTCCAAAACTGACATGTAGCTAAGATCAACTGTTTAACATAAAGTGAAAAGAGGCAATGAATATGCATAAGTTTGAAAAAAAAACCTATACAAATTATTATTCACAAGCCACGGTCTAAAATAGAATAGTTCAATGACCTTTGTACGGCGAACAAATTTTGCAACACGAATGATGAATTATCACAAACATCACTTATTGCCGATAAATCATATTAATTTTGTTTTGCATAACATGTTTACGCGTGGTAAACAAAAGAATTATTTTTCGAATTACTTTTTTATCACTGCCTTGACATTAACTACAATTCTTTATTGCATGTCACGTTACGATACAAAGATGTCAAACAATTGATCCGGCAAATTATATCCAAAGAAAACAACTGTCAAAAGTATTATAAATACGTTATTGAATTAATTTAATACATTGATTGTTTAGTAATTTTTGGGGATAAATACATATTCACTTCACGAATGCTTGGTGGTGGTACGTATCACCATTGGGTTTATATTTTGCCACAAATAATAGACATTGGAGTCCACTGAAATAGTTAATATTTCCTTTTAGCCAAAAAAGGAAAACCAAAATTATTTATCCAATTTACACTAATTCTTGGTGAACAATTTGTGGTAAAGGATATTATTAATAACCGTTAAATTTAGGTCATACAAAGTCGAATAGTTCTCGGGGGAAATTATCCCGATTCATCCCGATACGATTAAAGCATCGATTTCATAATTACCTATTATAAGGCCGTGTCATTTGGACTTAGTTATTAACTTTAATAGAAGAATATTTGTGTATTATTTATCTACTCTCCTCTATTATGATTCTAGTTTGAATTGTAAATCCGACGGATGCATGATATAAAAGATTGTGGGATATAAACACATGTATTACAATTACCATAAACTATCGCATCTCGGTTACCTGAAACAATACAATGTATAAATTAGTATAAAGTAAATTTAAAACACATAAGATGATTCTCAACACGAGTAAAATGTCTAAAATCCAGTTTTGCAGACCCCCCGGGTTCGATTCCTAGTAATTATATTATCATAAAATTTCAACGCAAATTTATGTTGTTTACGCGTAAATTGTCTAAAGTAAACAAACATATTTTGTTACAAGAAATTAATGTTTGGTATATTTTATCCTTCCTGCCTTAATTAAACTGACATTGGTGTCATGCTCAAAGAAGTGTAAGCTGATCAAACAATGCCGTGATTACATTAGAAAGAACATTATCAAGGAACTTAAGTTGTTATCGTTATCACAAAAAACTGGGTCGCTTATGTAGGCACCGGATCATGGATGATTAAAAACGTATATAAATAAATCTCATATCATTTGTTTTTGGTTTCTATTCTAATAAAATTTAAATAATAAGCGTTTATTGTTTTGTTAACACGTATAAAATACATGAATAATACAACGCAACTCAATTATAAAACAAAATTAGTGACTAAATTTAATCAAGTCAAGGTCGAAAAGAGTCGATTTTCAAATGTTATTGCACACAATTGAAAAAAAAACTAAAAGAGTTAATTAGAATACATTTAAATAGTTCTATAAATGACTGTTCCAATTGTTCAATAAAATATATTTTATTCATTAGGTATTTAATTAATTGAATGACATTATTTACACCTCTATTATGTGTAAAGTTAAGTGTTAGGTAATTTGAAATATTAACGTTAAATTAACGTTTAGCACAAAAACACACACATTAACAAAAACTACAAAAATATATTTAATAAAATATTTAATTTAAAATATATCAATTAAGTTTTGTTAACTACAACGGTATTGAGCTCGCCAATGTGATTTTTTTTTGCAAACAAGAATTTATTTATTTTATTTATTTATAACGAAATTTATGAATTGTTAAATTTAATATAATATAAATGAATTTATTCGGTTTTATATATTCATATATTAATGCATATTATTATCTGATCTAGGTTAATTTTAATAACTCGCACATTATATATCAATTTCCACACATCAGCACCCATCCTCGTCGTGATAAATGGGTTATAGAACTGTCATTTCGCCGAGGGGTCAGCATTACACGTGATGGATGGCAACTTGGGCAAGATACACCACTATGCTTTCATAGAGGGCGATTTTTATTAATACACAAAGAAGTATGAAAGATTGATCTATTCGAGACTCGAGAATTGATAGTCACGTGTTTTTCTTTTAAACAAAACACTCATTGAATCTCGAACCATACGTATACGTACAGTATGTCTCAGAATTATTGGTTCAAAATAATTAAACTACGAGACATGTGGTACAACATCCTGTTTATAAAAAGTAATCAAAACTCACAATAATCTGATTACAAATCTAAAAAAATTAGTTATTTCGTGTGAATCGTCTATTTCCGTCTCAAACAGATGTCTACAATCTTATTTGTAATATGATAAAATTATTATTATTAATATTGATAAATGAAGTAAATACTAGATAATAAAAGAAACACGTATTCTAAATCGATAAGATAAAACCTAAATGTTACCTAATAAAAATGTAACTTGTATAAATTACTAAATCAACAATTTTCTAATATGAGAAAGTTAACTTTTAACAGCGATATTTACGACCATTCAACTGCTTGTTTAGCGAAAAATCTAGAACGCACACTCAATAGTTAAAAATAGTTTCGATATTGCGAATTCATTAAATCGAGTCCGATGAGGCCTTCGTCGCCGGTGATCCTCTATGAGAGAAAAACGAAGACCACATTTGATATTCTAATTAGGTAAAACCACTTTTAATTGATCGATCTTATCAACATTCTATAAACACCAATAAATCAATAACTATTACAAAAAAAAACTTCTATTAATATTTATAATATTTTATAGAGATAATAAACTGATAAAATTATTTTAAATGTCGTCGTCTAAAAACAAACAGGGATACGTCGGAATTATATATAGACATACATGCCTACATAGATAGTTTAAAATGTTAACATAAATTATTAATAATCTAATTGCATAATGAATTAAAAGCGTGTATCGTTTGTTTCCATTAATTTATCTCGGACATTTGCAAATAGATAAATTTGAGAGCAAATCATAATTCCTGTTTGTTTTGCGGAACATCCGCTGAAATGTTATTCAGCATTTTACTATGGTGTTATTGTATGTATATATTTCACATGTTTATTTTATTGAAAACATTACATAAAGGACAAACAAAACTCCTGAATAATAAAGATAATGATTTTATTACAAAATTCTCTTATCATAGGCATGACTAACCGCTATGCTGACCTACTTGCTAATATGGTGTGATTTAAGTACTTTGTTAAATTATGTCATCGGTCATATGGTACAATTTGTTATCAGTGGATTGCGTCACGACACTCTGTCATTAATTTTGAAACATTTGCTAATTGAACCTTATTTTTGTTGAAATTTATCTATCTGGTTAATACTTAAATATTGCTCATAGTTTTAGTATCATTGTGTTTTGTCACTTTCATTTACCATTGAAAAGAAAAAGACGAAAAGTAATTAGACATCGGCTGACTATTATGAAGTCAGTGATTCGCATATTATTCGTGATGAAGAAGAAATAAACTTTTAGGAAAAACAAACATTATTGAGCTGTAACTACCGACAAAGATTTGAAAATAAGATGAAAGACGAACTTTTTAAGTGCCTCAATACAAACGTTTAGCTATTGCGAACGAAATTGGAAACTTTATTCTACAAACATTCTTGTGGTAAACTTTTTATTCTTATAGAAAGAAATAAAATAAAAAAACCTCGAAATATATTTTTTTCTCGTTGAACAAACAAAATTTAATATGTAAACAAAATATTGTTTATATAGCAATTTTAAATACAATACAAATAAATATACATATATTAAATATATATTTAAAAAAACATATGTTACACTCTACCCCACGTTTTATTCATTCACTACCATCAGAAATAATAATTATAGTTCTGTAAATTTGCACAAGATTTTCATATATAATAGACACAAATATTGTCTTACGTTGTGTACGACGTAATATACTTAAACTTTTATCCTAAATTGTCGTACATATACATATAGGTACATACGAAACAAATGACTATGAAGTGAAACAACAAAGAAACCTCATTAACCCCTCTTAAAATAAACTACGAACTAATTAATAAATCTTCAAATTAATTATACATTAGTTTTAAATTAACTACAAATGGAAAATTTAATAATACCTTTTTGAATGAACATACGGTTCGGTAAGACTGGATTTCAAATGTAGGTTGCTTAGTTTTTAATGTATATTTCCTAAACTGCACGAATTTTAATAATTCAATGTTCACCCCGATGTTTATCATATAAGAACCAACACTGGTAATGACCGAAGTTTTCGGAAGAAGAAGAACACACGGCCTGTTCGCAACGGTCGCTCTAAAATCTAAATTAATAATTTACAACATGAAACAATAACAAGTGAATACATTTTCATTTGTTTTACACAACCAATGACGCATTCTTAAATCTATATATATAAAACTCAAAGGTGACTGACTGACTGACTGACTTAGTGATCTATCAACGCACAGCCCAAACCACTGGACGGATCGGGCTGAAATTTGGCATGCAGATAGATGTTATGACGTAGGCATCCGCTAAGAAAGGATTTTGATCAATTCCACCCCTAAGGGGATAAAATAGGGGATGAAAGTTTGAATAAATCTGATTAGATTTATTTCATTCATTATTACGCAGACGTAGTTGCGGGCAACAGCTAGTACTTATATAAAAATCTATTACATACTAAATCATTACACAATAATATTTAAAGGCATAGGTACCTTTTTTGTTTATTACAAAATGAAAACATCTTATTAAATTTATTTTTAATAAGAAAATTTTATAGTAACTTTACTAAGAACGGAGGTTTAAATAAACTTTAACAATCCTATTAAAGACAACGATGAAAGAAAATCATTAAAAGTTGAATAGGCTATATATTTTTGAATCGAGGAGAATGGTAGGTCAGCCTTACCCCACAAAGGGGGGAGAGCTGGGAACTCCCAACAAAGATTTATCTCGACTTACAAGTTCTTTTGACTACTTTGCTCGCAAACTTTCCAAAAACTCTGCTTAATTTTTTCTAATAAAACTACTTTTCAAGTGGAACGGACGTCCTTTCATGTTTTGCTTTTGTTGACTTTTTTATACAGGATTATTTTTTATTATGTGTCTTTTATCAGAACAGGAAATTGGACCGATTCAAATGTGAAAAAACATCAACCTGTCGTTTGAGGTTATGTGCAAACGCAACTAATTTAAAATACTTCATTTTATTTGAATCTGACGTTTCGAAATAAACATAAGGTTTAAGACATTTAATTACTCAAAAAGAATTACATAAATTCAATTAATTAAGATAACATTTATAAATAAACATAACGTACATAGACTAAATATATCGTATTATATGTACTAGAATATTTACAACACCATTACAAGGCACTCAGACCCATTATATGCTTCTTGAATTCATATTTAAATTTGGAAATATTTTTATTGTTGGTTATAATAATCGGCAATTCATTATAGACCTGCGCTCCGTCCACTATAACACTTCTTTAATAATAATAAATAGGTTTCTTATAAATATAAAAGCCCTAGACTAAGTTTGTATTATAAATAATATAAATTATAAGTCAATACTAAACAACGTTTAAGACTTGCTTAAGCTAAAAGCTATGACTTCCTTTAGTTGCACGAGTCACTTTACTATATGTTTGACGATCTACGATACAGGGACATTACCCGTTCCAAGAAACAGCCGGCTAGCTCAACCTGTCTAGCCAGTATAAACCTTTTATGCGAGTCGATAAAAAGTTGTCGAACCAGAGGCCCGGTATTTCAATTGCAATTTATCCCACATCAAGATGAAAACAACCTCGTGCAATTAATGTTACTTTTATGAGAGAGCTAAGCATTAATTAAAAAAAATTAGTAGTTTAATAGTTTTTTTATTTCTTACAAGAGAAACAAAAGAGGTGTTTCATGGCGCTCATGATAGCTTATGATAGCATGACATAAATATATTTTAACTAAGTTTAAGCATTTATTACCTACATACATAAACTAAGCTACCTACGAGAAGTATGCAGTCCCGAAACGAATACATGCGCACTGACCTCTGCACCACAAAGGCCGACAATAACCACTAACCAGCCTACACGTATATTGTGTATACCATTGGGATTAAAAACTTGATAATATATATATACTACCCAAACGATAAAGCCGCTATCTCTGTTGTGTATATAAAATATCTAATTCGATTATAGAAGTTATAAATGATATCGAAGTAAAGGTTTTTCAATACATGTGACACGACAGTCGGTCTGAGAGCGGCATAAAAACGTGCGTTTTTAGAAGTAACAGCAAGATACAATCGTGTACAAAGCAAAAGTTCACGGTGCATCATATTCCTAAATCCTATTAGTAAAGAAATTGTAAAAAACTATAGTTCAAAAATTCCGAAAACTTGAAATCTTTGAAAAACTTCACAATGGTCAAAAGCGAGGCCAGCGAGAGTGTCTAGACATGGTCGAGTTAATAAAACAAAAAAATTGTTTGCAACTTAAAGGGAAATTTGTTACAGTTTTTTTCGCTTACAAATTGCTATAAAAAAGGCCAATTACTAATTACGATTACGCGGTTAATGACGGTCTGTTTAATTAATCCATCTATTTATATAGTTACGTCTTTAGTCCTACAGAGATTGGTAGTTTCTTCTACACATGTGCTTCGACAATGGGCACTGCGGTTTACTTCACTTATGAAACGTAATATGTATAGCTAAATAAATAATATACCTACTATGTACTATACTATATATATTACTCCTAAATATATGTATGGGTGACGATAATTCAGATAGGACAAAATATGCATAGAACATGCACGAACTCGCTCATATTCTACAATAATTGAATGGAAAACCACTCCGACCTTGTTAATAGCATTCAACGACAATAGAATTTCTACATTGTGTAGTCTGAAAGATATATACAATATCAATCTCGCTTGAAACATAATAGTCATCTATCTCTAAGGGTAAGAATTGTTTACATTTTTTATAACTAAAAAAAATTCAGGTAGAAATGTGCATTAATTTTTTTCCCTATAAAAAAAGCACGTCGTTTCTAAAACGTTTTTTTGTCCCATCCTTAATTGCAATAATAATAATAACTTGGGAATTTCTTTTGTTACGAAGGGATGGTTCCCTTAGGCGGGTGACGACCGTGGCAGGTGGTATACAAGTCAGCCATCAAGACAGGCGGTTGAGAAATAAATTTTAACAAAAAAAAGTGCAACAAAAACCAGTCGAGCAAGAACTCGGGTCGGTGTGTAAAAACTCGGACTGGAACTCAGTCGAGTATAAACGCTCAATGTCAAATAAAGGTCATTCATATTACTTTACAAGGAGCAGCAAATTAATTAGTTATTATTAATAATTACGTTTATTATTATTATTAAATTAATTAATACATAAAGATTTGTAAATAGCTTTCACCAATTAGTAGTCATTTGTCGAGTTTTATTTAAGTACAGTCAATAATTATATACTAAAGAATTCATATATATGGCATGTAAACAGAATTTACATATTTACATCAAGGTTAAATGTAAAATAATAAATTAAAATACACTACAAATGGCAATTACAATATATCTACATGTTTTTTTACGATTAGTTCGACATATGTATAAAAATAGAACAGACTATAATCTACATCCGTCTGCAAACATATGTTAATGACTCAGGTTTTATAGTACAAAAAGTAAACAATTTTTTATATATAAAAGTAATGAACATATTTCTATGCCGTCTATTTAATAAAGGAAACAAAGCTTATAATAGACAGTGACATCATACATAAATGTAGATGTTTAAAAGCTCTCTAATTCTTTAAACGTTTAGTATTCAGCATATTGAACCCATTAAAATAATGAGGCAACAGCGCGAGCACGTCACGTTTCCACACTCGACGTCCGCATGCACAAAACAAAAGAATGTACATTATTATTATTACTCCCAATCGACAAGAAAAAAACTTAACACTACATTTTTACCCCACATCCAGGTAGCGACCCGAAAGCAACAAGGGGAGAGGCGGGTAAACCAGTCCCATATAAAAATACGCGTTCTTTGTGAAGGCAAAGGCATAAATCATGCGGAGTCACGACCGGGACCGGTTTCGGTACGCAGTCGGTCGACTCCACTCAATTCAGTTTATAAGCTTAATGAGCCTTCAATCAAGGTCGATGCTTCGGAACGTCGCTCCCGCTAAATTATGGCCTGTTTTATGATTTTTTATACCCTGTAAATTATATGCTTGGCTTTGAACGATCTTACATTAATTGGAACTAATAACATATTACAGAAACCTGTACTTTGTATAGAAGCAATACATCTAATCATTTTACAATTATAATTAATTGTTTTCGCGTATAATAATGATATGACATAATGTCCATAGTATGAAGTAATGACGTACGGTTTCCAGTTTCTTTAAACTTAATACATAGCAATGCATTGTGTTTGTTTCCGTCAAAGAAGGTTGAAAAACAAACAATTTCCCATTAATATAGTCACACGAAGCAGCCATTGTAGTGAGTAAAGTACAACGGACCATGTCGGATTTGCGTCAACGCGGAGCTACAGATTCAATGCTACATTTGCATATGCAAACTATGTATATTTCATGAAGCAAATACCAACCGCGTTTATATAAGGGTGACATTTTCTTTAAAAATAATTAATATATAAAAGCTGTAGTAACAACGTAAATTCATTATGCAACAAATAATAATTCCGTAGTACTTCGTAGTCACATTAACATATCTAACAAGCGTCCAATATTGTGGAGGTGGAGTAGAGTTCAACAACCGACGGGCCACGTACCAATTCGCGACATGAGATTGAATAATAAATTGATTGCGAGCACGGGCCCAAGGCCGGCAGCCATTGCGAGCGAGAGGGACGACGCGACTACGATATGCTGCGGCAGCCATTTTGCCAGGCACATTGTAGTGAACGATAAAACGTTTCCTTCAATAATGCTGTGTGACCCATTTTAAACGAGTGTGCTCTATTACAAGCAGCGCGTGTGATGCGCACATGTCAACAGATTAGTGTGTCGACGTAATTTAGACGATGTAAGCGGATACATTTTATTTGTCATTTGATTTCATAATACGAGTATAACGACTTCTGTAGTAATAAACATGATTATTTATTACTCTAATATAAGATTAAATTGTATATTATTTTACGTAAACAGATACAATTACTCGAGTCTGCGATAAATATACACTAATCATTAATGTTATTTGCACTGATTATAAAATTATAAAACACATAGTATATACAATTAAAATTTACAATCAATGATAATAACAATAGTATATAAAGAAATAAGCACCATTAAAAACCTTTGGGTATTCCAGTAAAATAGATTAATTATTTCTATTGCTACCAAGAATACCAAAACAATATTCTCACATAGCTTTGTTATTGTTCATTTGACTGAATCTTGCGTGTTGGCTGTCTATAACAACATTATCATTAATTTTAACAACTGTTGTGGAAAATCGCAATCCTATACGAATCGACCTAATTATATCTGTCGAGGTCATCGTCCTCAATTCTAATTATTATTATTGTTAACAGTTTTATGTTTATTTTTATTAATGATAAATAGATTTTCTCAATAAATTAATTTTATTTCTTTTGTTTCAAAGATAACCCAAGACATTATGAATGAGTTTTTTTACGAAATCCAATGAATAATTGTTATATGTATGTAACAATTAGTAAGAATTAATCTCAAATTTTAAGCCCTAATTAAAAGTAAACGTGTATAGAGTTTATCATGAGCATGAGCAACGTTTTTACCAATATCACTCGAATTCTCTCGACACGAATCGTTAGCGAAACATATCGAAATTAAACGAAGATACTGAACTAACTATCTTATGTGCGACACGTCTTGCTTGTAGTGTAATGTGTGAGAGATAATCAAAAAATTGAGAAAAAACATCCAATACCAAAAACAGAGGAGAGAAATTACAAACCAGCACTAATAAAAATTCGATTGGATGATATCTTATTTCTAATCATTTTAAATCAGTAAATTGCAAACGTCAAGAACGATCAATCATTGAATACTTATTTTACATTTACCAATTTACTACGTCAATAAATAAAGTATATTATAATTATAGCAAATTAGTTTCTAATTACAATTGATAATATGTAAGAAGATACGCATGCTATCACCTTAGAAGTGTTTTGATTTTTATTTCTGTATCATTACTATCAACAACATTATTAATTAATAGCAATGTGATCGTCTTACCAGCTAATTGCAAAAGAAGTGAGCGCACACATACATTATCGTACAAGAGACTATATTGTTACTCACGTAATGACATTAATAAAAGCGAAACCGAGTGTTGAATAGTATCCGACGTAAAAATATATTTATATATATAATCTCATTAAAATAAACGTGTTAATTTTAAAAAAATACCACAATAAACAATACATATACACAACCAAAATCTTTGACTTTCTAAGTAAAAGACCGTGAACGTCAATCAGCAGAACGATCAATCTGCGCGGGCGCGTGGTGACGTAACACGTCGGCCATGTTGAATATTTCAATGCTACGTCTGACCCGACTGTTGATTATGGGCTATTATGAACGAGTCAACGACTGAGAGATTGTAATAATGGGCTTATAAATGGCTTAGCTTATCAAATGAATGCCCCCGGTTATTAAAAAGATGATACTGCAAAGCCATTAGCGTTCTAATGTGTTTATTTCATTGTTCTACTTCCTTTAAACTATGGCATGTACTTGACTTACATGTAGAGTTATTTAATTTGAGATATATTCAAATAAATATTCATATTTTCCAGTTTCCTCGGCTTTATTCATTAAATTCAAAAATAAGATATATTATATGGGAACCTGTAAAAGCTACTTTATTACGTTACTATTTATAAAAAGGAAAATAAATGCTTAAATATTGAAAATTACTACTTCAAAGAAACCGAAACCGCAATAAAAAAGGTATCAATTTTGGCAACAAAATAACACAAGTAAAAAATAGGCCTTCTTGGAAATTATGAGAAAATATCTGTATGGAACTTCCCCTATTAAGGTAACCAAATTACAATAAATCGACGATAAAAGGAAACTTCTTGGAATTTATTGATTACCTCCTTCATTTTAGCAAACCCGAAAAGATGATTACGATAATAATAACACGATGATAATGAAATGTGCTGTAAGTTCATGTTAACATATTAAACGCTTCCGTGGTCGTCTGTCTTACTTATAAACAAGACAAGCCAATTCTTAATGTAATTAAAGAAACCGGTCTCCTTAAAAACAGAAATAAATCCTTCTAGGAACTGATTCCAGTCGCCGGCAAAATTCCCTTTAAGGTCCCACAGCACTGGTCCGATTAGGATGAGAGACCGCTCGTGGCTCACGATTCAATCTTGATAACCCCTAGCATACCTCGCCCACATTCGAACGTTGTTGGAAAATGGGTTCTTGTTGAGATAACCCCTCTCTATACCCAGTTGTTTTCCTTTTAATAACCTTTAGATTTAAAAGCAACAAAACTGTAGCATTTTCTCATTAGCAACTATAGAATTTATACTGCTATGACTGGATTTTCTAAAAATACATTACAAACACACGGAAACAGACGAACTAAATATACTTTTTTGTAATAATATAATAGAAGACAACAGAACTCATAATAAACTTCAATAAAATTCAGTTCAGCAACTAAGTCTTAGTAAATAAATAAGAAAAAAAATACAGTTATATATTTACTTGGCAATGTAAAAATGCAAAAAGATGTCAATTTACAATAAATAAATTTATTTCATTGCAAATGTTGACAGGTGGAACATTGTGACCGAAATTATGTCATCAGCTTAAAACTGCAGCCGTGGTTCAGCCTTGTAATATGTAAATTTTATTCAAATAACCAAGATAATAGTACACAATAAAGTGGATCACAACAAACTGTGATAAAACATTTTTTGTACTATTAGGTGCGGTAACCGGTTGGTAAATGCCGGCCGAGGGCAAATGGGAGTCATAACGGCTACATCGTGCGCAAGCTTTGACGTGAACGTGATAATTGGACGAGGAATGCACTGGAACCACTCTGAGATGGAATGCTAGGTGAGAGAAAAAGAGAAAAAGTTTAAACAGGACTAACCTGCTTAACCCGTAAAGTATAATTCTCTATCCAGATTAACTAGTTAAATATTAAATAAAATTCTAAACTTGACATGAACGCAACAAACTATTACCCGCACATTGGCAGCGTGTTTTGAAACTCCAAATTAGCATACATTTTCATAAACGCTTATAAAGCAGTACGTGTACAAGCGCACGCAGCATCATTATGAAACCCCATCTCAGCAACAAAGTGGACATATAACGAATGCATATTAAGAGAGCACAATGTGTGCATAAATCTTGCAACTGTCCGTCGTTTTCAATTACCCGACGAGTAGAAGATAAATAGTAATCGTTGTAGCATCTATCTCACCTCGTGTAGTAATCGCTCTCGAGTCAACAAACCTATCAAGGAAGCTGTTAGACAGAGACAAGCTGTTATCTGAGCGCTCAACTAACGGTAGTGGAGGTGAAAGTACACCTTGTGGTGTCAAGCGAGACTTTATCTCACAAGATAAAATCCTATAAAATATATTACTCGTTAATATATTAAATCTGTAACACATAAAACAGAAATAACTCGGAGCGAGATAATTGGGTGTGGCATTCATTCAGACGACAATATCCCCGGAGCCGTCCGGCTTTGGAACACCAAATCGAATTAGCGACGAGTAAAATGTAGCTATTCCAAACGCTAGACACGAATGAAGTAGTCGAAAATATGCAAATTCGTATTTATGCAGCGAACCGCGGACGGAAACGAGACCGTCCGCCATTTGCAATTCACTGCGATATTGTATAAAATGGAGACTATGCCATGAATAAATAAATAGAATGGTGGATTCGCGGCGCGTTCACGGCCGCCTTCTCGGGCATTGTTCTTTACGTAACTCGAGGCAAAGATATCGCATTATTATGCCTACACAGGTATCAAGCTACGTGGAACCGGCTATGCGAATTCTGACACCGATTTGTTTCAATTCATTTCAATATCGAAGAATTTATTCTTTAGCATTTTGCGATAAACTTTAGTACACAAAGTGAATGGTCGTGTAGGGCGTTAACATCAAAAGCGTGAACAGAATTCAGTGGAGCCCTCATAAATCGCTAACGGTCGTTCCTTTATAAGGAGGGTAAACGCCCATCTATAGATGAATAGAAAGAAAATTGAAAGATCTTATTTTCTATAGTATTTACTTATTCATGTATAAAATTTATTTGGTATCTTACAAAAATAGCACATAAGTACCTATAATGAAAAGCAATAACGTCTAATAAAATAATAAAAGATGGCATTATATGAGATATAAATGAATTTATCCATTAAATATAAGGTGAATGCCTGCGGACGGGTGTGTAGTTAATTTACAAATATTCTTGGAAGTGAGCCAACACAGTGTAGGGGGTATTTTTATTTACAAAACAGAAATGACCTGCGACAATATATCGCGTACTTCGCTATCGCATAAGCCCTCGCCACACATCACTCCGACTAATTAAGTTTACGCGTGAGTCACGCGGCGCACGCGTGTCACTGACCTTCAGTAATGGCGGCGCGCGGATGTACGCAGCGGCTGTGCACTGTATTTGTGTATTTATCACACTTCGTCGAGCCATGTTTCACACAGCCTTTTTGTTGCTGTCTAAACAAACAAGAGATGGGAACATTATCTACATATGTATGTATAACGATATATACGATATACATACTGATTTCCGTGCCGTTTGATAAACAAAGTTCTTTAGAAAAAACAAAAATTAAGAAAGGAAACGGTAGAGGGTAAGATTGCATTCCAACACGAATTTACAAGGTTTCTCCACCACAGTCATCCGATATTACCCCGATACCCGTGTTCGTGTCCCCTCCCGCATCTACACAACTCGTAGTTAGAACGTAAGTTTGCGTGTTTGCGCTCAATCCACGGGCAATGTAATGTAATTTGGTAATTCTACAATAGCTTTACAAAGGCATTAGGGAGTAGGCACGAGGGTGTTACTAAAAATAAATGAGTTGCGTAAGTTATTGAACATTATTGTTTTCCTGTAATGATCCGTTTGACTGACAAAGGGAGTTCAAGGAATGAGGCATACATTGTTCAAATAATTGCGCAAAAACATTGAAAGTCATTAATTAAAATAAAACACAATACACATACATAAACACATATCGGCTTATATCACTGTATTGTAACCCACATACTGGTCTTTGTGTATAGTTTTCCAAATATAATATATAGATAATATGTTTACATGTACACATATAGTAAGTGTGTGGAATACGAGGCGGTGCAACACAATTCAATTTCCAATGTTGATTTTGGCTGGCATTGCAATTCGGACGAAGCTTTGTGAGGTGCACTTGAGTTAGATGCTTATATACCTATACAATACAATATGTCAACAAAACCTATTTGTGTACCTATAGAACCCATTCTATAGAGTCCAATTCTAAACTTGTAGTCAACACAAAGAGACAGCAATTTAGGAAATAGAGAATTACACTTTTCACAGCACAAAAGGATTTCGCGGCAAAATATTTTAGTATAGATATTTATGGAAATCACAGGCGATAAACAAGAATATTATAATGAGATTTTTATACCAATATGACACGTGACCCACGAGCAGAAGCGACTACTGCCATAGACAAAGAAATGTCATACTTCCCTCGTCTTTGGATAGTACTAGGTTGATTCCAAAATGATACTATTGAGAGAGTCAATGACGGTCATTATATTGGCTTGTGTCTGTCTATAATTCTTAGTAGAGGTTTGCAAAATGTATAAGGCATATGTAAACAAAACACAAACTTGTATAATAATAAACAATTATAAAGTAGAGAGATCCATTAAGTTATTGGCAAAGTTTCCTCGCAACATTCACAGAAAGTTGAACTACGGCCTTGGCTTCCACTTCGCATTCACCCCACACCTCACGAAACTTTCCACTATGAACAACAATGTGAACAAAGTTCAAACGATCCTCGTTCAAACTTCTACATACTATGACTTGCTGACTGTTCATAATATCCGTAACAGGAACTTCGCTTGAGACCAATTTGACTTTTTAATACTTTACTTATTGAATAAATAAAGAGTCCGACTATTAGCCACTTATAAGAACATACCAATCCAGGGTTAGCATTATTACTTTCAAGCATAACTATCAGTGGAAGAATGTCTGTAAATGATTTCGTTATTAGCTTTCTTTAGATATCAATAAATAAATAAACAAAAGTAACTCTTGTAGTTAGAATAGACATATTTCGTGAACTAAAATTTAATGAAAAACAATATAACTTATCATTTAGAAATAGGACGAAATAATCTTTAATTTCCGGAATAAATACTGATATTTCATATTAAACATACAATGCCAAAAAATGTAACAAAAAACCATTAAATTTCCATTCAACCCGTATCGAATAAAGCGAAACCAAACACCATCAGCTGCTATTTTCAAAAAGTGAAGTTCGCTTTCAATGTGTTTTGAAAAGTTGTGGACATAGACAGCTTGACAGATTAAACACCGAGATTTTAACCGGATTCACTTGCCATTTTTTGTGCTACATCAAACACCGCTTTTTTGTATAATACCAATACTAGAGCTGGTGCATATATTGGTAGATATTTGGGTATGTGCATTCGTTACTTTTAGATCGCAGTTGCGTCCGCTTTGAACGACCACGTAACATATAAAACGGGATGAAATATCAAAGTAAAGTAATGGCAAATTGTTATTGCTAGACTTTCACGCACTAGCTACGACGCCCGCTCGAAACATACATTTATAAGTAATACTTATTTATAAACATTTATTAATAACATAAACAGTATAAATAGTATGTTATTTAAAAAAGTGTGTTAGTGTTTGACCTTGTCCTAACATTCAGAATGTATGTATATAATTTTAAGTTAGGACTACAAAAATATGAGAACTTCATAATAATAATAAAAGAATTCTGCTTAAAAATGCCCTTCAGTTAATTATGTAAACAGCACTCATTTATTTAGTGTAATAATAAATTTAACCGCCCTCCTTGTTATGCAAATTTATAACCAAAATGGCAGCCGAATTAAATTTATCTTGAATTATTCAGCGAATCGTAAGTAGCTTTAAGAGAGACAGAGATAGAATGGCGACATTTTTAAATTTAATTAATGACCACAGTATAAGTTTTGAGATCATTAAAAGGTGAAATTCTAATTATCAATTCAAATGTATTTAATCACAATTGACATTTATTGATATAAAAGCAGAGATAAAGAAAAAGAAAGTTTCCAATTGCCATTAACAAAAGAGATTTTATCAGAGTGACATAAATCGATCACGACAACGTCAATAAACTGTTGTGAACAAATAATACACAAACATGCTTATATATATAATAATTAATAACTATAGCACATAACGATTATGTTAATAAAACCACGAGATCAATAAAGCAACCGTATTTCTAGCAAGCGAGCGAAAAATAAGAAAATTTGACAGCCCCTCCGCTCGCGAGTGATTTATTTCACGTATGAATAAATTCCTCTTGCAGTTCAATTTCTCGGCATCATGTTAAGGTAATGACAGATTTGTCAAGGTCGAAGTATAAGTAATAAGGAAGTGAAACAAGGAGTTATAGCGGGCATTTGGAGATTGGCTGTTTTTTCAATAAAAAAAAATAGACGGTAAACGTGCTTCTGGGCATTGTTCAGAAATTACCCATCCAAAACACACTTGAAAGTTTTGTTAATGATTCTTCACCATATTATGGCTTGACTGATACTGTGACAGTTATAATGGCATAAAAGTAAAGAAATATTTTTCTAGTAATAAATAAAAGAATACAATTCTTAAACATAGTAAGTAACAAAAAAGACTTTCTTACAGAAGTAAATAATTCAACGTAAGAGATGGAGAACGATCTATCTTAGCTGCTAGCTCTAGAGTAACCGTCTCGTCCATCCATCAACTGCGCTCAACGAAACTACGAACAAACACGAGAAAATAAAATCCGACTGACCTGAAATACCTCGGAAATAGCTCGGAAGAAAAATCAATTCACGTTCGCGCGAATAATTCTCATAAAATAATCAAAAGGATGAATTGGTATTACAACAGTAAGCACTTTGCTAAATCTAAAATTAGTATTTCCAGTTATGTTTCAAATTTCAAACATATTCGAATTTTATTAGCGTACTGTTGATATTTTCACGCTTTTAAACATTGTATGAAATGTTTAACGATACGTGTAACTTAATATTCATTCTTTAATTAAAATTTATTATTATTATTGAATAAACATAATGTACAAAACATGAAACTTAACGATATTAAAGAAAGTATTAGCCTTATTTATTACCAAGTCATAAAGCATGATTGATTCAACGAGTGGTCCCACTGTTAGCGCATGAAGATTACTACTCAACCGTTGGCAAAACGCCATGTTTTCAAATATCATCTGAACTCTGCAACTAGCTACCAAGACATCAGTTTTACTGCATCGCAGACCTACTTTACGTTAACCACACTATAAATTTTCAACTAGATTATCTACCTTAGATTAGCCGAGTGTAATGCATGTAACATATGTTATAAATTGTCGCTTATATATGTACATTTATCTAATAAGAACCGGTTTACACAAACTACTAATCGTTGAATCATCCGCTGTATAAACAAATTTATTTGAATTCTATTATCAGCGATTGCATCACTCCCACAGGTCAGACACCGTTGAGAGTAATTTACATTCAATCTAAAAGAATAAAAGCAGCTTTTTGTGATGAGTAATATAAACTTAGTTGAATGTCCTATTTTTTATTATTGCTGTCAGTTTTATGTTCTACGAGTCAATAAAATCATTTGTGTAATTTATTACTCCCACTGGCGTTCGAGTACTCAATGGCAGAGTCTGCATAATTATTCTACGTTGGGACATTTTTATTTATAGTATTCGCTTTTATATATACATTTTGCTGACGTAAACCAACTGTTATTTCATTATTCTTTTAGTAACTATATGCAAATTACCTGGACGCGTGTCGGGCGGAGGATCAGTGGCTGTAAGTTGACCGTTGCTCTTCACGGTGGCTGCCGACTTCTTCCTGCCTGCACTAGCTGGAGATCTTGCGCTTTCACGCTCAATTCTCTGTAAAGGAAGAAATGTCAGTTATAAACAAAAGACGAATTTATTATAAATTAATTACATAGATATTCAAAGCTGATATTTTTATATAGCAATTTAATATGTATGAATGTGTGACTAAGTCACTTCACACTGGTAATACAAGCTTTCTAGTTAGTATATATAGTAACAGTTTGTCATGTAACAACTGATCTTTATCGTAAGATTTACCAAAACATAAAGTAACATATACTTCTAAACGTAATTGACTGAAGCTGTAATAATAGTGGACAAAATACGAATAAAACCAAAAATAGAATTATCGAAGCATGAAGTTGTAATACACTTATTTCAACTCGACGAACGCTGACTGAGGTCTGTGAGCGAATTGCGCCGACTCATGCCCGTTTCGTAGTTCGCGCTGAGTCATGGATTCATGTCGGACTCAGCGCACAGTCAGCAATGTACCTCAACGCTTATTGCGATGACGTAGCAATAAACACGATCGACTCTACATCATGCATCTAATGCTGATTGATAAATGATAAGTTAAACCCGTTAATGAAAGAGCTTTGTTTATTTTCGCGTGGGTTTTGTCTGACAATGTAATAGAACGTCTCGACCATTTTATGTTCTTTGACGAATTGAAATGAACGTTTAAAAGCCAAACTTTCATTAGAACAATTGTAGTTGTAGGTACTATTAAAAAGAAACAAGAAATAATTAAATTGTGAAAGTAAATTGTTATTTAGTTTTATATGTATGCATATGTATATTTACTTACGATGTTTTATGCAAAAAGTTGTTTGCGGTCGCCAAGTGTTTATATTAAAAATAAATGTAAAGCTTGCGTTTTAATAAGAACATTTTAAAAGTGGAATTGTTAAATACAGTGAGCATTCGCAGGAAGTCCTGTTTTAATTAATGACTAGAGCTGAGAAGACGATGAAATATAGAGATATAAATTTATATTAAAGAGACAAAGACTGCTATTTCCAAGGAAGAAGTTAACAAAATCGCACCGAGAAAGTTCAACGATGTAAAACAAAGAGCGAGTTTTGCCGCAATAAGACCATTCTTTTGTGTCAAACTTTTCATTTTCATTTCCGAGACGCCGCTGTTGAAGTTAATTGACGTAGAAGTTTCATTCCAATTCTAATAATGGGAAGATAGATAACAATTCAATAGAAGTAGGTCATATTCATTCGCTGCCAATGAATTACATACTTAAATGAAATTAATCAAGAGCCAGCAACATTTTGAAGTTGTTCTTTGAAACAGTTTAATACTTTTAATAGTATATAGTATACAAGTTTATCAACAAAGCTAAACTGTTATGCAAAAGGGGAAGCCACGAGAATGTGAAAAATGGAGCACATCTGACGGGGGGGAGTCGGGTGGTAGTCGTAAGCCGGTGGCAAGGAGGTTGGAGAGGGGTGGTCTTCAGGGAGGCTCCCAGTGGGGCTCCAGACGTCGCTCGTGGATTGTTTATGTGCACACCGCTTTGACAGGGTGCTGCGTCATCGGGAAATTGACAAACAACCTGTTATATGGTAAATTTAGTGGCGTAAGGTGAACAAAATTCTATGTTATTTTCTCATGAATCATGCTGTTATAAATGCTGATAATAAAATTAATCTTTTTAATATGCTTTGTATGTTTAATAAGGCTTATGTCATGTATTTAAATATAAAACGTTTGCTTTTCAATACATTGCTTTATATTATTTATATTTCCAAAATAAAATTACCGTCACATTGTTTATGACATACTCAAGTTTTTATCATTATTTTAAGTGAGTTCTTAATTTTATTCGCAAATTACATGCAAACGTAATCAGTATAAACAATAATAAACTCGACACAACAATGTTAATTTAGTTTCTAAATCATTATAATATTAAAATTAACACTACGAGAACGTTTAATATGAACAATACATTACACGCAGTTGTACGTTTTCATTGTTCGCTTAAAAAATTCAATATAAATTGTTATAACGACTTCCCGTTGCATACTCATTAATATTTATTAACTTTTATTGTTTAGAATTAATGTAATAAACGCTAATGGGTTTCATCAAATCGTTATTTATTTTCTATTTATTTAGTTATTCATTGTCTAGATATATTAATTTGTTTAAGTATTTTTTTTATATAACAATAAACACATACAATGCCTTGATCGCAAACTACGAAATACTATTACTATAGGTATCAATACAAAATATAATATCAAGAAATATGTTTTACGACTGAATATCGTACCCGGGATCTGTATAAAAGATTGCATCACAAAAAAAAACAACATAGCAACCAACACGAATGTTGGTACACAAGCTCCATTAGCAATAAAAAAGTACGTAATTGAAATTCTAAGCCCAAAATAGACAGACAACTAAGTTAATATAATTCTAAAATGTCTTGCCAAACACAAAGTAGTGCTAGTGAAAGTGACTCAACTTGTGTATGGAAGAGTTTGGTGAAAGTGGCTCCATGCGCAATCGTGCAAAAGACACGACGGCATGACCTACGCACGCACGCGTTATCGCCGATCTGGGCCACCGTTCCTTCTGTCGGTCATTACATGCAAATGCTCGCTGTTTTTGGTACGGATATAATTAGATTATTAACTTATTTATTTTATTATGCACGAACGATTTAAACATAAACATTTAAAATATATGTAATACTTTTTTTGATTTATTTTAATTTTGATTTGTTTTTAAAAGCTATCATAAAGTTGAAATAAAAAAACAATAACCGCATATAGTCTTTTAAATTAATTTATGAATTATTAAGGAAACTTGTATTATAATGTAAATTATATTTACGATCAAAAAAGGTTAAAAGATCACACACACACTACAAAATTGTGTAATAAATACAATAATAGAAAATTGATTGGAGATATAAGTACCTAATGCAATAGAACCATCAACGTTTTTGTATTCATATTAACGTCTACACATATTATAGTATTTCTGAGTGTAAACATAATTAAGTATATTAAACATTTGCAAATAAAAAATATATTAAATTTGTAATTAAAAAAAATATATATTAAGAATGTACTGAATAACAAATTGTATCACTGATTTAATAACTAAAAAAGATTACATTAAAGAATTATTGTATAGACTATAGATACTAATAAAATAAATATTTATTTGATTTAGAATATGCGCAATGTATAATAAACTAGCTTTTACCCGCGGCTTCGCTCGCATTTAAGTCATTAAATAAGTATCAGAGATAATTTCAATAGAAATGAATCAATATGATTCCCAACAGCTGAAACTATAGTCAGTTGGAAACTATAGTAAAAAAAATATTTTTTTAAAAATAAAAAGTATCCTATGTTACTTCTAGTACCACCAAAAATATGTGTACAAAGTTTCATGATGATCGTTGAAGTAGTTGTTGCGTGAAAAGGTAACAAACGAAGTCACATTCACATTTATAATATTAGTAGGGATATATATATATATATATAAGCAACTTTGTAAAACAGAAAGGTTAAAGACACGTGACATTTCAACATACACATAGCTCGGTTTAAATAGCAATAGATACTAAAACGGTCTCTGGCCGTTGTGTTATTTAAATTACAGCCTAGAACCAGTCTAGAATTTAGGTCGCTCGTTACTAAACCTAGTAACCTGTGTCAACTATTCAATGAGCTAAGTTTAAAGTTTCTCATTTATTTTATATAAATTACATAAGAAACTAGATTTTTAATAGTGGCCCTAAAAATAAAGCTATAATTTAGAGAGAGAGAGAGAAAAGAGAAGTAGTTCGATGTCCAAATTGATCTCGAAACGTGACTAGGTTATTTCACTGGTGTTAGACTTTAAATTCATTATACTACCTAGATACCAGTGTATCCTTTAAAATATTCGAATTTTGTTTAATAATCTCGAAAGTAAAAACTATAAGTAATATATTAAAATTATTTCCACAATAGCCCGCATAAAAGTAGTAACATACAGGACGGTGTCATCGCACCCGCGCTGCGCTGTCCACACAAAGCATGTTAGCATTAACTGACAGGAATGCATACTAAATAAAACCTTTACGAATGAAACTAAAATTTTGCCTATAACATTCCTTTAGCAACAAACCTATTTGTTCATCTATTTTTACCAAAGCATACATATCTGCTATTAACATAGTCTGTACTACTATTTTGGCAATTTTGTCGAAATAGCTTCAAAATATAATTTGCCATCTCATAAAAAAAATCTCAATAGTTTCTGAGATACTTAACACTAGATTGCCCGAAGAAGTCATTTTGACTGCTTTTTGATTTCAATTAGAAAAACAACTATGTATATAATGACGGAATTTTGTGACTTTTTGTACGACATGTAAATGCGGTTATTGATAATAGTAGTTACCTCCCCCTCCTTCATTTCCGGTATACACATATGTGTTATACCTAGATATAGGTACACATATATTAAAGTTCAGTCTTTCTAGTGTTAATACAACAACGAAGAATCTACATAAACAAACTCGCTCTTCGGTAAAGTTATTGTAGATCCTACCCTGTTAATGTATATATAATTACATATAAGTAGGTAAACATATCTTAATCAAATTATATTTGTCTAAGTACATGAGCAAATTTCAATTAGTGCCAATCCTTTAAATTAATAGAGTGAATATCGAACAAAGGCCTGCGATGTATGATATCACAATGCCTGGGATAGATCAAAGGCGTCAATAGCTACGAGGACACCCCGCTGGCGGCTTAGTATCGCATTGTTGTTATGTTCATATAATTAATTCAATATTCCGTATATATTATAATTTGATAAATAAAGTACAGACTTCAGAATGAACAAGTTTTAACTTAGAAAATCGGTGAGACACATTGAGCTACGTATAAAATTTTCATTCTTGAATTTAATCTCTATCTAATTGAATGAAAGCGTCATTAGAAAAATCGAATAATCACGGATGCAGCCGAACGAAAAATGAAACTTCGTGAGTTCTGAATAGAGAAGCTCCTTATTATAAAATTACATGCAATGAGTATTGTAATGATGACATGCTACCTCCGTTTCTATTTTGAGGTAATATTAGAAAGGTCTATATACGTTAGTATTGAATTATTAATCTCTGACCATAGCCATATCAATATAAATAACATAGATATAATTTAAACTTTGTAATAATACAAACTTAGGTGTCCAAAGAGAGTTCCAATTTCAAGTTTCCAACTGCATAATAGCCAGAGTTAAGCGTTCTGTTTCTGATTTGTTGTCGTCCCGCACAAGGGGAGACCGGTTTGGCCTAGGGCTCTGTTATGGACGATCAAAGAGAGAGCCGCATTTCCAGTTATACAAACGAAACCAACTTCGCTCATACACAAAATAAATGTATAGCAACAAATGTGTTGGCATCTTACAGAGAGAAAATGGGGCATTTCCCTTTATATTAAATTACGTTATCCGAGCATGATTAAATTGGTGAAATGTTTTGTTCGTGCTCATTGTACTGTTAGTTTACTTACGAATTACGTCGCTAAATTATCATGACGTTCACAAAAATTTTCAAAATTTTCCTAAAGATAATATTAGACAATACAATCTTTCTTTATAAGGGGAAATTATTTTCATTTTATTTTTAACCTTTAACTGTGAGCGGTTTATAATTTTCAACTCAATTAAAATGTTAAATTGCTTAAATTATATACATAAGTTTGACTAAATATATACTAAATTGTTAACTGATACCTCTGGATGGTAACAAAAGCAATAATCATTACAAAATCTTAAAATTTCGTAATTAATTTGACCTTGAAATATACCGGTCTGAGGGACCACGCGTCCATTAAAGTGTGACAAAAAAGAACGTCCACGGTTAAAGGTTAATAATAATTTTATTAATATCCGGAAATACGAGGATTTAAATATAATGTAATTAATAACTAGATCTAATTAGAATAATCAGAGAAATACATTCATCTAATTATCATATTTAAAACTATTATAAATACGTGTCATAATATATAGTATAAAGAAAAACACAATAAAAGCGGAGTAATTATGTTAAACGTAATTTATTTTCTTTACGAGTACACTAAAGAGCAATCCAGCGTGTCTAACTATTCTTGGAAGGCAATTTATCAACGTCAATGACAGTAACTACATTCTCCGGAGGAAGCCGAGCCAGTTATATTAGCAGACTTAACAACTTTAAATCACTAATGTCTATATTTAATTATTTTAACGTTAAATTGACACATTCAACATGTTTATAGGAGAAAACTTATTTTTATGAGACAGGAATATTTATCATAAAGACAGATATTATCGAAAGGAAATATTTTAATTTAAAAAATCAATTTAATTTTATTTTGAAAAGGACACGGGTATATTAATTATTATTCGAAATGTACAAATGTAATATTTAATTAGAACTAGCGTTAAAAAATAAAACCTAACGATAATTTAAACATGAATAATATCATTGTTTTTAAAAAAAGAACAAGAATCCGTTTAGGGTCTGGGTGTTTGTAGTTTCGCGGGCAGGTTTCCGCAATTGAAACGTTTTTCTATATGAGGGTTCTGGCTGTTTTACGTTCGCCCTTGACCTAACCCAGTTTGAGGTCAAAGTATTGTAATTATGTATCTGTACTTAGTGACGTGTTCCATTATTCGCGAATATAATTTAACTAAATTAAAATTGCTTATGCGGTTTGTATATTAGCATAAAGACTTTACGATAATAATGTAATTCTAAGAACAATATTATCAAAATATTTATTTGATATTTCCAATCTCATTTCATATAAAGTTATATTCAAAACGAAGTAATGAACGGAACTAATTTATAAACATCGTAAAAGATGAAATCCAGTAATAAATAGTGTATTTACTAACCTAATACGCGTATTAATAACTTAAATTAACGACTTGGGAGCTATTAAAATTGAGAGTTAGGAGGTAATCTGCAGAATTGCATTCTGAAATAATAGCGCGTGTGGGATTTTAAATGCCACATCAATAGAACCATTTTTATTTATATGTACTGTGGTATCAGACAAGTCGGCCTCGATATGCCGGTTCTAAATAACGTCGTGTTTTTTTTATGATTACTAGCTGAACCCTGCGCGCGTTGCTACGCCACCAACTAAAATAAATTTGAAGGAAAGACATTACACAAATATTTAATTGATTTTGTTCAATATTTTCGGTTCGATGTGAGCTGTCATGGCAATATATGAAATTCATTGGAATGACAGTAGCGCCATCTGTCGAAAATTGGTCGTACCAACTCAGAAACCTTCGTGGGCTCATGCACAACAACTTTGCTAAAGATTATCACATGTTTACGATTCTATAAAGAACATACAGACAAACATTTATTTTTATATATATAGAAGATAAAACTTTAATAATAATAATAAAATTCTTTATTGCACACAAAGCAGTACATTGCGCCGTTAGTATTATCTACCAGCTAACCTTTGTCAGTGTGAGCGGTGATATACAGAGTGCAATGAAAATAAAATAAATGAGTAAATAAACACAATACATATAATAATGCATATATACTAATAACAATATAAGCACACACAATAAATAAACAAGGAAAGCTTATAAATGAAATAATTAAAAGAATTGTTTAGAGAGAAAGTGTTTAAAAATATAAATTGATAGAACTTTACCAACTATTAAACTAGTTAGTTACCAGTCTACATTTACAATCAATATATTTTATAGATATCTATAAAACATGACCAAATAACAATTACAAATTGATAATTGTCTAAAGGAACATTGGCTGCATAGTAATTCGCAGCTGGTGGACCAATAAAACATATTACTTTACAAGTCACAATTTATTATGATTCATTTCATTTATCTATTTAAATTTCATAACTGTAGTATGTATATAAGTTATTCGAAAATTAAATAGCAACTATAAATATATCGATTTGTTTGATTCGAATCGTTTAATCGTAATTTAAGATCGATATATAGTAGGATTTACATTATAGCAAAAAATCATATGAATAGATTATAATAAAAAATGCTATATCATAAGACTCTAAATAATGTAGCATAATTATAACTGTTGCCTAGATAAGTAACTGCCGGAGCACAGTCCGAAACTTCTAGAAAGGCTTTATGCTTATGTACGATATGCAAAGCAAAAGTTGTAACAGCCAAGTAGGAACACTAAGTATTAAAGCGGTAACAACATTCAACCCTGCAATGCACCAAACTTTAGCTTTTACGTGTTAGATCACACATATTGTACGAATTGCTCGTATAATAAGCAAGTGCTGCTTAAATCGTTCATTTTATATTAAAATATTTTAACGGTCTTGCCCCAACCTGTGTTATAGGTAAGACAAGACCAAATTAGACCAAACATTAGAACCAAATCTGAAATAAATATCTACTTAAAAAAAAACATATTTATATATATAAAATAAACTGTAAAATATACTTTTATAACTATCACAAAAAAAGCATCTCAATTTGAAAATTCTCTTATGTGTATGTATTTTTAAAAACCTCACTTTAATTGCAATACGAACGTGTAACAGTAGATGTCGAATAATAAATATGTCCCAAGTGTATTCGAGAATTCCGTTCATTCGGAAATGCTCATAGGTATGTTTGCTCAGTGAGTACGAGTAGCTCGGGGCCTATGTATACAGGAGACCGACTCTTGAACGTGTTTGGAATATGGTTCGTACTCCGTATATGCTTTTAAAATAAGAATTCCTTTTTCGAAAAATTCCAACGATAATGGCGCACAACGGTTCTTATATTCCATTTTTAAAAATGTACATGAAAGGGGAACAAAATCGACTCACCATTCACCGTTTGAAATTGTGAAGCCCGGGGATTATTACAGCCATGAATCCACATAACATCGACTAGAAATTTAATAATTGGAATTTCGTATCCAGTCGTAAAGGAATACGGTTGCGGGCAACGTGCTTTGTGCGAATCCACCTGCGGGTTTTGTTGTACTACGTTCCATTCTACGCATACCTACTATTGAGTCGATTGTGTGGAATGGAGTTTCAATTTCACAAATGGAATTGCATTACCCTCGAGCGTGTTTAAGTGCTGCTCATTTGATACCAATGGAAGGTTATATTTTTAATTGGCTTTTGTAATCTACGCCTCTAAATAAACACACTTTGATATTTCAAAGTTCAGTCGACGCGTCGAAAATGGCGAATGATAAAACGACAAAGAAAATCGCTACTCATAAAATAAGAAAATAACACGAGGGAATAATAAATAATACAAAAACATATTTTTGTTGAGAAAGAAAATGTAAATATATCTCAAAATCAATGTCGACTCGAGAAAAACAGATAGATAATTATATTTTGAAGGCTTCGAAGGTTAAAGAGGGGTGGGTCTGATTACCTGGCAACCGAAAATTTTCCAAAGCTCCCCCGAACAATCTATTTTCGGCACATTTAATTTGAAGGCTCCTTTTGATATAACGTTTTTACAGAAAAGTCACTAATTTCCTCTGGTAAATTTTATTAATCGTTTCTCAGAAATTCGTTAGATTAACGTTAACATTTTAAAAATTAATTTAAACAAATTATACTATACGTCGCGATGTTTTGTTATCATTTTATAAGCTGGGAGAAAAATACGTTTTAATATTAAACAAAAATTATTAATGAACTAGCTGTTGCCCGCAACTACGTCTGCGTAATAATGAATGAAATAAATCTAATAAGATTTATACAAACTTTCATCCCCTATTTTATCCCCTTGGAGGTAGAATTGATTAAAATCCTTTCTTAGCGGATGCCTACGTCATATACCTGCATGCCAAATTTCAGCCCGATCCGTCCAGTAGTTTGGGCTGTGCGTTGATAGATCACTAAGTCAGTCAGTCAGTCAGTCACCTTTGAATTTTATATATATAGATATTTATTACGCCTATAAACGAGCAGGGGTAGGCAGAAACCAGATTGGCCATAATTTTGAAAACAAGTATCTTTTGATCCAAAAGACTTACATACACTCCCTCACGCGTGATTTATTGACGTTTAGTGAACCCTGGGTGGACGGCCGCCAATCCCACAGCAGAAGTTATAGCGGATCCAGTTCAAACACCTCGACACTTTGGATAACTTTTACATTACAATTTGTTTATGCTAGGGTCTGCGAGGATTGGAACTTGTCACGAGAATAGGCTATAAATATTGGGTTTAATTTAGTGTAATTTAGTTTATATGATAAACATTCTACTATAGGAATAAAAATAAATAGATAAAATATTTCTATTTAGATTTTCATTAATAAAAAATATATCAATATACGGATTGTTAATAATATTATAGTGTAAATAAATAAATTGTTAAAAAGATGTAAGGAAAAAATTCTAACTTTTTCCATCAAATAAATAATATACATTATGTACCTATCTTGTAATATATTATACTACGATCTTTGAAATAGCTCGTAAGTAAATAACAATATTTCAATAACATTAGATAATATTTTATGTTGTACACGTTTGTACAAAGCACCGTTATGCAATCCCGCGACCTTTACCAGTAACTAGCTTATCTATGCTACAAGTATATCAGCTGCACGCTTCAGCTAAATAAATTAATTCCCCAGTCATTATTATTTAAGATAAGAATTATTCCTAAATGAAACGATTTATGGTACACTATAGAACACTTGATTTACCCTGGATGTCCAGTGATATCCGAATAATTGCCGCCGTGACGTCACAAGTCAATAACATTTCCCCTACAACTTCCGGTATAATTCGGAATTTAAATTCTAATTTATAAATTGTTCTCATAATGTCAAATACCACCTACTAACTATGTGTGTATTAAAGTTAATAAATATACAGTTTTTAGTTCCCACATGAGAAACTCGTGAAACAACCCCCGACCCTTACCTTTCAACTCAAAATTGAACAATGGAGAAACCGTACAAAAAGTATATTAAAATTCTATTTCTAACAACTAAGCTGACCTTTATCCACGAAAAGAAATAAAAACGAAATCTCTGACAAACGTTTGAAGTTTTGACATGAAAGAGTGATTTTGAAAAGGAAACTGCCACCGAACAATAGGTAATCAAACACCTATCAAAAGAAAATACTCTGCGGTTACAAACAATAACAAACATCAGTATCCATCAATAATTTATTACGAGATTTGTTACACTGAATTCGTTATGCGGTAAAACGAACGCGATACGAAGCCCGCATTGGACAACGTTTTTTATTGAAGTATTTTCAACACACATTTTAAATGCTAGGTTTATTAATGAAATTTAGTTTTAATAACAGACCTTTTCGATTGGTATCATAATCAGTTCTATTTTTCATCGGCTCTTGCCCCATTCGGACATACAATGATCAATAAAACCCGCGTCAATGTAACTCTTGACGTGAACAAGCCCAACTAACCATATCTACAGGAGGAGTCTCATAAATAAGTGGAAATTGCTTCAAGGAACTCGTTTACTGGGAAACATAAAATCCAAGGTATCGTAAACAATAATTTGAATATCCATTAGTATACAGTACCTACCTATTTTATGTGGGAAAAGTTAAAGAACACAATATGATTGAAATTTTATAGATATTATTTTGTTATTATGCAAATAAATAAGTTTATTTATAAATGATACTCATATTGATTATTAAAATAGTTGCAATCTCTGTTTACATAAAGTTTCTTGTATAATAAACAGTTGATTTACCAAGAAAACATAGTTGGAAAATAAGCAAAGGAATGATTGAAATGGTTCGTTATAATTGTAATCGTATATTAGCATAATAGGCGAGTGCATTGCGGACCGGTTATATTAAATCAAAACAAGAATTTACATAATGCCGCATCTCGAATGGCGTTGCGGTTATAAATTGGAACGCAAGAACGAGGTTCACGATCTGTACTGCGTTGTTCCATATCTGGGAGTATCTACGTTTGCTTGTGTGCGGCGTTGTCAGGTGAGATTTATTCACGCACAACGCCCGGCTGTGGGCGAGCGTAGGTGTAATAGATGCTCTTTGTGTACAATTGACTAACTAGACTGTTCTGAATTATGACCGTCTGCGGTAACACCACCTTACTCATTCCTTAATTACATTTACATATCTAAATTGTCTTTAAATACATGTATATTTATTATGACCTTCAAGTGTCACTCATACGCCAATAAAAGCCCCAGCGAGCGCTCTTCAAGATTTTTTATTAATCCTGTCGGAGAGCGCAGTTCCTTAGAATTAACGGTGAGGATCCCTGCATCCGGGAGAGACGAGTGAGATGGCATTATAGTTGTTACTAAAGTGCGAGGGAGATGTGTAAATATTCGTAGGGTGGGGCAACCCATATACATAAGTGTAGATACAATGTACCCGACACACACACGCGCGTGCATAAACCCGACATAATGCATACCTGATCAAGTGCATAATTTCAATAGTAGAATTTAATATTAGAAAATTGCACGTTTGAAGTGGCATTAGATTCAAATAAATAACACTGCAATCGTAATAACAGTGGAATTAAATAATAATTGGATAATAAATATACGTATTTAGTAATAAAGTAATATGTAATACGTTGAGTAAGCCATTTGCACAAACAAAAAATAAACATTCAACTAATAAATGCATAAATAAATAAATATCAAAATGATAAAAGGCATCTAAAGTAATAGTGCAGAACAACAGCGGACGTAATAACATGAATAATAAACAATAACAATGTACCGCTAAATGTGACGGCGACGCGAGGATGCTCGCCAAAGTGCGTCCGGAACAAATTCCTGGTGCACCAAATTCACTTCTCTATCACGTTTAGCATTGAAAATTACATCAAGTTATTAGCGGTGAAAGGTAACAGCTGCGATGCAAGCTCGACGGAACGGTGAGCCGGTGATGCCGACACGGGAGAATAGCGCAAACTGAGTTCGTCCGGGAGGGGCTCCCTCCCCCCACGCTTCGCCGCCAACCCCTGCGCTACCACATAAAGCTTCAGTGATAACAATTAAACACTTTTATAGCACATCTTACGTCTGACATGGTTATTGTTTGTAACAATGATTAATTGATAATTTCGAACTTCTGACATCTCGTGGAATGTTCAATTTAAAACCCACCAGTTTTGTTTCCATGTCAAAATTAATTATGATTGAGTGTAATGTCTCAAACTTAATCGAGTCCAATCGACAAATCAGATAACAAACTTATTTGCATGAATAATCGTATAGACATAAAATTAATGAGCTACAAAGCCTCAGTCATGCAGGTCAGAAATAAAATTAACCTTCAAACAAAACAAGTACAAAGTAGTGAGTGGCACGTAAAATGGGGAACGTTGTTTGACAGCCGGGTGAGGTGGTGGATGTGGGGGTGGTTGCCGTGGCTGCCCGGGCATGCCAGACGGGTCCCGCACTCGTCGCGATCGATACTGCACAGGAACTCGCATTAACTAACTGAGCCACCCGTCGCCGACAGCGCGGTGGGAACTCGGCCGGCAATGTTGTTACAAAACTTTTGCGATTACAGTTCCCTTCAACTTTTGGCTTTTGTAAATGAATCAACACTGTTTCGAATAATGAAGAGTTGTTTTAACAACATTTACCTTTTACGGCCAGTTTGTATAACATAATCGAAAACATGCTTTTGTTATAATTTATATAGAACTATGGATGGATAGACAGACACGCACAAATCATCAATAACACGCCCACGCGGCACACGAGCACGTAATGAATCAAATGAAATGTAATAAAATGCAAATAATGTGTTATCTATCATTACTACTACTTTGTTATGACCCACATGTATTGTAAAACAAACTGTCAGTCACTTGATCTTTTGTTATGATAATAGGGAAAGTTCTCCCTTCAACACTGGAAGAGTCCCTTGCGAATTGCGTCACTAACAAAATTTATATTAAATTTTCACACAATAATATAAGTATTGCTAACAAAAAAAGAGTTTCATTATTCTGTGAAAATAATCTTGCACATTAAATGTATATCCGTACAGACATAAATAATAGATAAGGCATGTGGTAAAATAAATAAAAGAGATATTGCTTGTATCACCACACAAAAAGGCTCAGCGACGACTCCCCTTTCCATAACGTATGCCACACGTGATGAGATTTTAATATGAGAAACGCAAAATGTATTTACTTATTCTCTATACGCACACACATATAAAGAATTATCTAACCCTTCACCTGTCTACATCATAGATAAAGGGATAGACGTATAAAAAGAAACAGTCACTTTATAAGCCCGGCTACGAGAAGCGAAGGGGGTCTTTCGGAGCCATTACTTTCGGCAAATAAATTTCAAAAGATAACCCACTCAAGGACAGGGATTCCGGGACACGTGTCAGATATAAAGGGTACCTATATTATAATGGTATAAGAGCCACTACGGCTTACGATTATCATATTTTACTTAAAACGGATAGAAGTGACCGTGAGCGATATATTTAGACGCATAATCGCGTTCCAATATTTGCAGTTTGCTTAGTAAACTTAATCGAAGTAGCCTTTGACATCTTTAGTATTAATTAAACAAATATTATGTATGTACGCACAACGGGCTTAATTAATCTTTTACGACATTAGTACCAATGTTTTCCCTCTATCCTAATAATAATTTAATGAGTAACCGATCAATAAGGTACAATTATATGTTTAAAGTGCCTACTCCTGATTTATTATGAAAACGCAAATCGCAATGGATGATGACAAGGCAAATATGTCTCATTGGAATTCCCGTTACGTGACGTTTAGTTATTATACAACTTTGTATCGCAAACAAACGTTGTACAGATTTTAATGGGACTAGTTTAACAATTCCAATTGAAATTATTCTCCAACTCCAATGAGAACCATAATAAGAGACTAACTCGGTCAATTCAACTAAAGCCAATAGAGAAACAGCCTTCAAAGCAATTCAGAACTCCTCAACACACCTGAAGGAGTTCGTACAACCAATAAACTATTTTAACATCAGTTAACTAAAGTTCCATTTACTGCTTCCTATTACGCTCCGCGTAACTTTCAAGATTTCAGCTTAGGATTCCTCTCACGATTAGAAAGAGATGTTATTAATAGTCGTGTCAGAGGAGTGAGTGAGAGAGGGAACGTATACTTGAGTGTGCAAGTTCACAAATCGATAACGCACGCCGTGGCATAATGCGCGCTATCCTAGTACTCCAGTGAGGGTTGCACAAGATGAATAGTTTATGACACTGGGCCCCGCGAGAGTGGATGTCTTAGGGGAAATGGGAAATGCAGGAACAGACAAATTGCGACAAAGTAAGCAGCATTTGTGTTTCACCCCTGTCAAATTTAAGACATTGGAATTGTTGGAGAGATGTTTAAGTCGCGGGAATGTCGAGCCGAGCGTGTGATTTACGTCAAGGAGAATTTACGGTTGGATTACAATGAGGAATAGGACGGGGTGTGTGCTTGTTTAGCGTCTGTTGAATTATTAATTGGTTCGGAATGAGCCGCCTTGTGCGCATAATGTTTAATATCATACATAAACTCATAACCTTCAGGATCCGAGGACTCCGTACGGCGTATTACTTTAAATACATAATTGTTCATTCAATACAGACATCAGACTAAACGACTTAAGTAGTGATTGATAATAATTTATTTTCAATATGTAGACGATATTGGTAAAAACATCAGTTCAATTATTATGATAATGTAATTTATTTGAGACGAGTTTTCGATTGAACAAATTTGTGAAAGAAAATTAGAATTCAATTCCATAGAGGTAATAGAAACACGAAGCCGGAGTGCTCTCGATCGAATAAACTTTCCACTCGAATACTAAAAGTTAATTTTAAATAACATAATATAAACTTTGTAATTATAAATTTGAGACAATCAATAGACTAGGAATTCGAAAAAGATATATTATCGTCATTGTGCCTTGAAGCCCATAACACAGAGAATCTCAAAGGTAGACAATATTATTATAGAAATAATAAAATATTATAATATTTTAATAAATTCCCGCACAATATATATTTTCAAAAGGTTTCCAAAACGTATTCAACAAAAACATGTTTATTTTCAAGAACTAACAAAAGGGAACCGCGCAATATTTTTACCTTGAACTATTTGCTATCGAACAAAGGAAATTTCTATAAAATTCTAGTAAAACTTTATTGAGAAATGTAAAGAGATTGAAATAGCAAATTATACAAGCAAGGGTAAGGTCTCCGCGTGTGTGGGCGTTTGGAAGGTCACCTCTCTTTGTCTAGTTAGAGAGTTATTAGGTCACTGCGTAGTGTATGGTTAAGATGCTTTGTTTACGGCAGATTGCCAACGTAGTGGATATAGAAATGTAAATAAGGAAATCTACTACAACTGATATTAGAAGGAGATAGACAATATTTGTAATTAAAAAAACCCTTAATACTATTTTAATATTCTTTACTTTAAGTATTTTAAAACACGTAGCCTAACTATCGCATTTAACCATCGCGATGTTTTAACCAATTTACATATATGCGGCTTACTTTTATAATTTCGAAGTCGCTACGAATCTGATATGTTGTTTCATGACAATGGCTACAAAGCTTTCGAAAAGTTTTATTAAATTAATCAAAATAAACGTGATAGTAAGCTACATAAACTCAAAGTTAGAAACAACCTTTAGACATCGCTACAATGGTAATTTTATTTCTATTATAAATTTATCATTACCTAATAAACGAGAAGTTTGAGAACTTCTGAAATAATACAGAAATCTTCATTTTAGCACAATATTTATTATTGTTACTGCGTGCTATTAAATTTCAACAACAATATGATTGTTCAATGCTCATCGTTATTGGGTGTGTTTTATAAATACGAGTAATGTTAATATTATATAATAATTTTATTTGTAATTTCTATTGCAATACTAATTTAAAATAAACTGAACGTTACAGATGTTTGGACAGAAAGGTAATATCAATTTTGTATACTTAGATATCTAACTCTTCAGTATTTAGTTAATCAACCTGAACGACGAGAGAATCTAAAAGAGGTAATATAGAAGTGTAGTGTTTCAACAACTATAGGTATTTATACAAAAAAAAAAAAAACATTTCAATAGATGAGGTTATATAATCAGTATCCCATATTGGGTCAGGTCTATCTTGGAGTGGAAGTGACAGTGTTTCCTTATGTTGTATATGAGGGGAAAGGGAGGGTAGGTATAATAATCACTACTAATATTATAAATATGAATGTGAGTTTGTTACGTTTTCACGCAACAACTACTTAACCGATCATCATGAAACTTTATACACATATTTTTGGAGGTACTAGAAGTAACATAGTATACTTTTATTTAAAAAAAATTGAAATGATCCCTGGTACTTATTTAACGACTTAAATGCGACCAAGCCGCGGGTAAAAGCTAGTAATATATAAATCCTTTGTATATGGATAATTATATAATAAATAAAATCTACTTAAATTTATGTATTATAAACATTGTAAGAATTAATTTATATAAAAACAAAAGCGGGTAGGGGATTAAAAAGTTTGTTTATATTAAGTGGTTCTCAAGGTCCGTTCCTCTTAAAGCTCTTCAAGGTCAGGGTTATACTGAAGGATAAATCCTTGATTTACGTAGAAATTTATACATCAGCTGTATAAAGACTTAAACGTTATGATTCTGCACGCTTTTAAAAAAAGTACATACAAAGAAAGTGTTCACGAAAAAGAAGATGACCATTGCGTTTGGGTCATTGGGGCATTGCAATGTCGATTTTTTTGTACATAATAGTATATGTGTAAAAAAAATGTGTGTTACGTTATAAAAAGCGCCATCTGTGTTTTTTATCTTTAATTATAATTATCGTTACTTAGTAAATAAATACCTAAGTTAGTATATTTAAAACAATAATATTGCGTCGCCTTGGCATTCAAATACATTATGACGTAAATAGGAACTGTAATGAATACGTATTACTAATATTTTATATTAATACCAATATTTGTTTCATGTTCATGTAAAGTAATAACAACTGAAAGCAAAATAAAAATGAATACGATATTCTTTTTTCAAATACCCATAGGATAGGGCATATCTACATCTAAGGTAAAGGGCCCAGTTTCTGACACTTTAAGAGTGATTCTAAGATTATCATAGGATAACTTATAAAAAATTTAATGTGAATCACTAATATTTTATTTTAAAAATAAGTTGGTGTATTCTTGAACAGATTATATGCATTAAATAATTTTTTTAACCAAATTAATAATAGAAATTAATATTTTAAAAATTAATGTGTAGAGATCCAGTTTCTGACACTTAAAATTTATTTGGTTGTAGTTTTTGACACTAACATCGGCCTAGTTACTGACACTCATTTGAAAATTATTTTTTAGGTTACATAAGTATATGAAGTTTCCGATTATGGCTGCGTATGTACATATTGGTGTATATGCACTTCAACTAGAAACATTGTTTGAAACTATTGTGCGGCATTAAAACTTAGTTTCCATTTCGAATTCAGATGAGTTAGCTCACTACTTCGGGGTGGTGTGCGGGCAACACTATACTGTGTTTATTTTAATATGAAACAAAAGTAAATAACTTTTTGTTTGAAAAGTTCGTCCATTAAGTAAATGAACAACTTTGATCGTGTTTTATAAATGAAGAAATATGTAAAAATAAGTTTAGATTAACAAAATTTATATGTTGAAAAGGGCTTTTTAAAAAAGAAGATTGTAGAGATTATAATATATATACCTATAGCAGCCTTTCTCAAAGTGGTGTTCCGCGGAACCCTAGGGCTAAAATACTGCAAAAAATACCTACCAAAGGGAGATTATAAGGTTACATCTAAATATTCCAACTAAATATTACGTAATATTACATTGCAATATGATTATTCATAAATACATATAAATCAGTTTTTTATAATTATATTAAGGCTTTTTCCTTCGCCAAAAAAGTTTGAGAACCGCTGACCTATGTGTGTGTGTCCTGTGTGCCATGGTTCTCTTTGCTAATCACCGGTATAGTTTTTCATATTATTATGGGCTGATACCTGTGTGGTTGCACCGTGGATCTGATCTAATTTTAATTCTTGTGAATTATGTATTATTGAGAATTATGTGACTTATGTAATGTTATTTACTTTTTTTCTGAATGAAAATTCAGTTTTTTTTTTGTTAATTATTTTATGTACAGGCTACGATTGACGAGTTTCTTGTGGTCCTTCTTCTCGTCATACGCCTTTCCGAAGCCATTAGATTCTGACGATGAGCAAGCGCACGCCTTTAGTGCCTATGCTAATAAACGATTTTCATTTCATTTCATTTCATTCTATAGGAAACAAAAGATATTTGCTTGTACATTGTTGAAAAATAGTAACAGACATAAAGATTACTTCAATATCTAATTAACAACAAATGCAGTTGAAAATAAATCAAGTAAGTCATTAAAACGGACACAAAAAATCAAACTACAAAACGTTCGTTTAGTCATTAGACTGAATATAGACAAAGATGGCGGATATTTCAGTACTTATGTGTCATCGTGTGGCGCCGTGAAACAACTTGGAAACGATATTCGAAGCACTAATTGTTACCGCACACGACGTCAGTGTAATTGTCCATTCTTAAGACCTAACAATTAAATTTGATAATAGCTTAATTGAAAATAATTGGTTTACTAAATTATTTAAATCATTTCAAGTTGACAAGAAAGTTTTGGGATCTGCTTTGAAGTATAACGAGACGAGTGAGCCCTGTAAATCTGAATGGTTGACTATTTAAGCCGGCATTGCGGACACGACTTCTAACTGCATACATTTCACTACGGTATCAATTGTTTTTTATGTACTAGCTTTTACCCGCGGCTTCGCTCTCATTTAAGTCATTAAATAAGTATCAGAAATTATTTCAATAGAAATGAATCAATATGATTCCAAACAGCTGAAACTATAGTCAGTTGGAAACTATAGAAATTTTTTTTTATAAATGAAAAATATCCTCTGTTACTTCTAGTACCTCCAAAAATATGTGTACAAAGTAGTTGTTGCGTGAAAACGTAACAAACAAACTCACATTCACACTTATAATATTAGTAGGGATTGTCATATTTTTTTACATAGTTTTTTAAATAAATTAATCACTGACCTGAAGACTGGAGCGCGATCTTCTTGGCATTACACCGACGACTTCACCTCGCATAATTGACTCGACCACTAGAAGTAATTAAGAAGTTGTGAAATTATATGAAAAGTTATACTGAGGACGAGAGCTCTCACAGGCATGCAAATTAGGTGGATATGTGGCTCTTTCGTAAACAAACATGTGACTAAATCCACTCTCCATTGGAACGTATAGTAAATATACCTGCTGTACTAAAATATGCAGTACTTTATATAGATATACTGGGTGATTCAGTCGAAATGTTCAATTGAACACCCTGAATATGAAATTCAATTATCAAACAGTACGCGTCTGTAATTGTATTTTTTTTCTAAAGCTAAATAAAGCTGAAATCAACAAAAAAGAAACGAGAGCTATCAACCATTCTTTTGATTCACGAATATTCTTAGAACTTATTCTATTTATAATAAAACCAGTTACGAAGCGATAAAATGTTCGACCAAAATAACTCTTTAACGGGTATTTAAAAACTCACAATATCATCGTGATAATAAACAAATGTGATCGTATTTTTTCCTTCTTTTTTTGTAGTAGTGTTTTTTTTTAAATCCTTTGACGTCTCTATGTGTCTAATGTGTTTTTTATTGAATTATTTAATAATATATTTCTGTAAATAAACATTTATACTATTGAAGGAAAATTTTGAATATTTTTAAATTTATTGTCTAGAATTTTGTATGAAGGTTAAATGTAGGAGATAAACTGTTCAATTTCAACTACTAATATTGTTTTTAAATGTATTTAATAATTTTTAAAGTTGAATGGCTGCAAAGCTTTCGAAACAACGGATTCAAATAATAAGCCGCAGTTAGTCTTTAAAATAGTTATTTCTATGTAAATTTTAAAAACATACTGACCTCCGTCACCGAGCAGTGTCATTTGGACGAGCGCAGGATCTTCGCTATGCTCTTCCAGAACTGTGTCGTCAGTCACCGTTAATTCCTAGAACAAGAAAAAAGCAACATAAAACAAAAGAATTATGTGAAACAATAAAACAAAATGCAACATAAAGCAGATTTCGTTTGAAAAACGCAATGCTAATTGATTAAGTAAAGAAACAGTCAGATAAGACCATTATGTTTACTAACTTCTAAATAAGTTACCAAATCTAAAACTGTTCCCACGAAAATCCAGACCATAAGCGTTTTTGACGTTTCACTAGTATACAGTATTGAACCCAGTGGCGTAGCGTGCCTAGAGTCCCTGTATCAAAATTAGTGGGGGGACCCGAATGAAGGGTAAAGATTTCTCACAAATGAAACAAAAATGCTTGTATTAAATTAATTTTAATATATTATTAATTATATATTAATAAATTAATAGTTTTTTAATATCTTTTTTCCTCGGGAATCACGAGATTCAGTGACATTGTGGATAACGTTTTACTAATTTTTGCTTACACACGTTAGGGGCCCCTGTACCCCGGGGACTATAGCTACGCCCCTGATTGAACCTCAATCATATCATATGACTGCACTCCATCTAATGTTAGACTAAAGTACGAACCATCAGCGAAAACAACTGCGACTATTGCAAAATGTACGATTATTTTAAGATTAAGATAAGTCACATTTTAAAACTAAACTTATAACGTATACGTGCGGTTTGTTACTATAAAAATCAATTTTTAATAAACAAAAATGCATTCTAAATGAATGTACATATAGATAAATCAAGTCCACAAAAGAATCGACCCCAAACTTCTCAGAGAACTGAAATAAACAAACTTTGTTACACGTGTTAACATAGATTTCATCAACAACGTTCATTAATATTTTACGAAACTCTCCCTTTGGCTAAATAACTTTGATCACCGAGAAATAAACAATAGTTAACAATGTTCAGGAAAAGGAAAAGTTCGATGCAAACAACAGAAAGATTTATTCACGTATTCTTTCTAATTCTATAATTAACTTTATTCCTAAACTATTACACTTATATATACAAGCAATTTATCTTAATTAAGGAATTCTCTAAATAGAATCGGTGATTATTTTTCAACACTAAAAAAAACGGAGCAGTCATTTGATCAAACCTGGAAGCCAATTTAATTCAACGTAATGTAAACATAAAAGCACATTAAATGTTGCTCCGTCATTTGACCGGTCCTCATTTTTATGAATAAGTAAATTTACCCATTTTTCTAGTGTGCACAACTTATTATATATTTACACTGAAAATAAAAACTGAATTGAGAATTTTGCAACCCTTGACTTGACTTAGTACTACATTGTTCAATGTATTAGCTAAGCATTTTACATTCTTAATGAAGCTGTAAATGACAATCTGTAAAAACTAATAATATTATTATATCCATTGTTGAAGTGAACCGCTGCTGCATATTATTAACTACAATTGTATTTTGACAAGTCCAATAGGAATCTACTATGATGTGACAGAGTAAAATATAATGTCACTCTTATTTACAAAATTGTGATGTAATTCCATTTTAATAGTGGCAAAAAAGAAAGTGTACAAACATTTTACCGTAACTAATAGATTTGCTTGAAATAAATTGTAATATTGTTTGGAGAAGGACGGCCGAAAGAGTTTATAGACACGCAGACATCCAGCAGAAGTTGGCAAAAGAACAAACTTTGTGAAATAAAGACCAAGAAAGTTGTTTTAAAACTTCCATCGACGAAGCAACTAGAGAATGGGGGTGGAAGGAAACTTTCCGAGGGTGGTCGGCGGTGGTCGGCGATGGTCGGCGATGGTCGGTGGGGTCGTCAAGTCATTCCGACTTTATATAACTTTTCTACTCGCTAATTTGGAGTATAAATTTGTTTAACGTCTCAACTTTTTAACTGTAATTACTTCTGACTTTCTGATACATTAGAGTAAGCACCTTTCAACTTTTGTAAATATCATTTTCTAATTAACCAACTAATAAGTTAAGACTTCTTTAAAATACTTAATAGAATTTAAAAAAGAACAATCAACTATATTTTGAATACATTTTTTATTATGTGCATTTTAAAATAAATTCTCACACGATTTTAGACGATTCAAATACGGGTCCACGTTTTTATATACTTCGACTTCATATACACAGAAGTCTCGAGTTCAATTCCCTATAGTATGCATTAACGCGCCAATTTTTCTAAAGAAATGTTTAATGAGGTCATATACGTGTCATCAAATAATTTTGACTTTGTGATTATTGGGAAAATAATAATAATAAATACTATCAACTCAAAACTTTTAATTTACTACAAAAAGTGCATATTTTACAATGTTTAATTACACGCATAATTTAAATCGCTCGTCATAAAGTACCTACTTCACACTGTTTTCTTAGTGTATAATGAATTTCTGATCAGTGACGTGGCATTGGTTCGCCATCCCTGCCCTATAGAAACAAATATTTATTACTAATTCGAATCTATATGTTATATGTATGTTTATCGCTCGTAATGACATCCACACATATTAGGATATCTAGGTTGAATTCAAGACATTATATTTACTTAATAAAAACACTCGTATATAAATTAAATTCCCTTACATACCTGACAAAAAAATAATGATTAATCACCTAAAGTTTCCTTATCTTTAACAGAACTGAGGCAATAAATCTTTTGTATATTGTATTAGAAAATATTTTTAACAAATAACCTCTTTTTGTTTAAAAATACTTACTACTTTAGACAAAGACCGTTGTGTTTACACTAAAAAGAAAAATGTTAGTTAAATTGTGGTTAAAACTATTATAGAAGTAAACACAAAGAGAAATTATCTTCGAAGAAAAGTTTTAAACAAGAAAAGTAGTAAAACGCTCCCGAAAGAAAAATTTCAAACAAAGTTTTTCCTTGTTTACTGATACTTTTGGAATTCCGTATCTGACGAGAAGGGACGGGATTAGGGTTGAGTTACCCATTTAAATTTGTTTTCATTTGCATTCAAAAAGTTCAGTAGTAAATATTAAAAATTATATTCATCTGTATTTATTTATATTTATTTTTCAAACCAAATAACTTCGTCACAATAATCACGAATTAAATATCTAATAATCAATAAATATTCTGAAGTTACGTCCGATGTTATTCGCAAATACGATTTAATTAACTTTAAAGGATTTTATATAATACATTAATTATTTCGCTGCGTCCTATTGACATAGCATAGCTTAGTTTAGTTCTGCATCTCATAGAACAAAAAAACATTTTAGCAATGGTTTCTAAAATACGAAATATCTACATAAACTATATACTATACAATAACAACTTTAAATTGTTCTCCTGCAAAACTATGATTTTGTAGATCCTAACTTCACGTTAGAACACACGAAACAACTATAAAATAAGCAAAAATAAATAGAATTTTATACGAACACAACAAATTATTATTTATCTACAAACTGGTTATCCGAATATCTTTAAAATTCATAATGACACAAGGATTTCTATAACGTGAGAAAACTTAATCGAGTTTGCATAATATACAACTAGTTTATTTAACTACCAGTTCAGCTAAAAACCTGATATGCAACGGTAATTAATTATAAATACAAGTCATTAACATAATAAGTGTATTAATTCATTCGTTTAGCCCCGCTTTCCACGAAGGCGCTCTCATAAGCGGAGACATACTTTCATTGAATTATGCATTCAGACGAGATATCATAATAAACAGCATTAAATTAATGAGATTATTAATAAAAATAATAACGTTTTCGTAGTGTTCTTTGCGAACGTAATTTAAAGGACTACATTAATTTTGATAATTTCTATCCGACTAGACGTGTAAGAAGCCGCAAGTTTTATTTATTGCTGTTAAACATTATAAAAATAACAATAACCAGATCATAAAATTATTATAATAAAACATATCTACACGCAAATATTAAAATCATTAAGTTAAATATAATAGAGAAAATATCAGAGACGAATTTGTTATGCTCACGCCTAATCTAGACTAATGTATTATAATTTAGTCAGTTATAACTTTCCGATATATTTTTTAAAATAATAATTTCCCTCGTCAACACAAGTCTGTATTGGTATATTTTATTTTTATGGTTAATATATAGTTTAGTATAGTTCTGTTTTGGGAAAAGAACCTTAGTTGCCTTTTGCAACTAACATATATAGATCTAGAACCTAATAAAACGTAAACTTCTATTAAAATTAAGATTTATTTATTATTAACAAACATTAAACAATATTTACGAAACAGTTCATTGGTTTATAGCCGTACACAAATACGACCACACTCTCTGTGGTCACTAATTAATCGACTCGCCAAAGCACCAAACAGAATTTAAAGCAAGTTGGAAAATATAGTTCCGTTTGCATATCAAAGGCTTTTCCATTTAAATATTTATCATATATGATCGGTGCGTTGGTGCAGACCGTTCATAATTTGATAAAAATTTACGCTCCGTTGGTCGAAATGAAGTAGGAATTTTACAAAATAAAAATTTTGATTCCAATCATGTTGAGAATAATTCTGAAATTACGATTCTATAAAGAAAATTATGTACTTTAAAATTAATCTAAAAACCCTGGAAGTTAAAGTTAATAATGACAATAAATTACATCCGAACAAAAGTTCTTAAATGTCTGAAAATGACGTACCCCAAATTTTCTTTTATTCGCTTCGATGAATTCCAAAGTAATAACAAAAGAGAAAACGCAGGAAAAGTATTACTACCTTTGAGTAGTAAGGAATTCTGTACCTAGCATCAAAAACGGCTTAAGGCGAAAAGGGGGACGCCATTCCGACACCAATTCTAAGAATACATTAATTAATATGTATATAAATTAAAATTAAGTATTTGATAATGTAACACATTAGTATCATTCTTAAATCAATATATAAGTAATATGATTGCGGTTTAAGTACAACTGTGAAATTAATTACAAGTACAATTTTCAGTGATAACACGACTCGATACGTTTTTCACATGAGTATGATACCCGAATTGAGTAGGGGTTTAAAGGGTTGAAACCACCCCTAGCTTACGACCGGCTGAATGATTGATCAAACGGAATTTAGGGTTGTCATTAAAAAGGCTGAAATTTCCGCTTAGCTGGCTTACGAAAAATGAATGTTTGCATTTAACCGAATTGCTTTTTTATGCGGCACCTAATTGCTATTTAAGTATTTTATAACAATTTGAATCTTCAAATTAATGATAGCAACTCCTTTTTACCGGGTACGAATTTACAATATTAACTAATATACTTAGTATAATATTATTGAGTACAATAACAAATGAAGACCAAATATCTATTATTATATAATAGCCTAGTAATTTTCACATTTTATATTTTTATATGACTACACTCCGTAGAGACGTACATACTATATGTACACCGGCCAGTTTGATAGGTAAGCTCTTTTTTATTGCGCCAAGCTGATCCCGAAACACGTCTAGATAAACATGTAGCCAATAAAATAAGGAAATAGAATAAACGACCAACTCACCCCAGTATGTTCGTTCACGCCAAAAATGACTGCGGTATACCATTGCGTGGCACCAGCCGCTCTGTACACCTGAGCGCGACAACCGCCGAGCACAGAGGGCGTTGTGGTCAGGATCCTCTGGCCGTCCTGAGTTGACTTCCAGAGTGTAGCCTCTGATGATAAGGCTGTAAGGAGAGCGGCGTCGACGCCAACCTCTGCACCTGCTAATTTTGGATCCCAATCCTGTTAACAAATATTCATATTTAAGTTACATAACGACTAAGTTGAAACACTTCGAGAGGTCCGACGTAATAATTGTATACCGGGTGATTTAGTCGAACATTTGGAGCCGAAAATGTGCTCCACGCGTTCGATTGAATCACTCTGTATACAATTATTTATTCCTATATTAAAAATAGAGTGCATAAACAAAATTTCCTTGTGCTATTGAAACAACTACCATTTCGTAAGCACTTTTATTTTGTATAGCAAAATTGCGAATATAACCTTAAAAATACACAAAATGCGCGACCTCCATAAAGAACAAGTATTTAAGTGGGTTTAAAGTACGAAGCAGTAAACAAGAAACGTGCAAGCGTGGCCGAAGCATTCGTGTCACGGTGCGATGAGCATGATCGTGAATAACCGTCTCTTATGTAACCGTAGTACGCAAGGTTATGTGGTTACTTATTATAGGCAATGCTCATTCGAGATTGCTTTTTAAAACAACGATGGTTTTTAGTATATAAATAGAATGAACGATATAAGAGTTATGAAGAATTATCAAACAAATTGGACGGTGACCTTAATAGAAAAAAAGGGATAGCACGTGCACTTTTAACGCCAGTTGATGCGCATTGTACATGTTTGTTATCTACAGTTTCGCATGACACGTGTTTATATCACTTGACGACAAGCTTCAGTACAAATTACTAGAAATTCATGCAGAATATTTTAGTATATCATATATTGATGTAACAGAAGTATACATAGCCATGGCTTAAAAGAAATTTACAAAAAAGGAAAAACATGACACAAATTGTATTAGTCAATCTTATTTAGCGCAGGACGTCTGAGTAAACAGCCTTTAGTAACATCTTCACGACCTCCCTCCCCTCTTGGCAGTTCGTTAATGTACTACATTGTTATTAAGCATTGTTAGGTGTGATAGAGAAAAACATCAGGATCAAATTACTAAAACCTTTTGTGGTAAATACTTAATAGGACATGCTTTTATAACTTTAAATAGATTTCCTTCGAGGATATCAATTTACTTAGCAACGTACTTGAAAGACATATTCGTTATATCTGTATGTACTTACTCATTATTGATTTGAGCGAACATTTTAAATTAAGTAAACAACCATTGTCTTCAATCAGCTTAAAATGAATTACAATTTAGTACTAAATAGCACAATGAACGCTCATAGTACATAATTATTTGTATTCAACAAAAGAGCAATCAGAGGTTTGAAGCATTGTTTACGAATCGACTTTGCTGCAGTATTATAGAGGTAAGCAACTAGGTCAAAAACAATAATAGATATTTGAACTTCAAAAGCATTAGCATTTCATAACAGCCCAACCAGGAAGACATTAATATCGTCCTACATTCAGATCGTTCTCACAGAACCATCCAATTTCCTGGGAGAGCACATCAACTACTTGTAAAATGGACTGACGATAGGAATATTCAGTTGAATGTGAATCACAATAAAAAGGAGAATCTAGCGCTCGTATTTAGTTAGCGAAAACAATCGAATTATTACATTATTCTGTTTACTCAATTGTAATATCAAGTTTCCAAATTTAATTGGTTATTTTATATCCAGTAACGGGACTGGTTTAATTTCCGCTGCTAAATGAGTATGACTGGATTAGATCGATGCAGAACCTGTGCAGAGATCTAATTCAAATATCTGATTTCTAATACGGTAAAAGTAATTACTTCTATGATAATTTTAAATATGGATTTTCTGAGAAACGAGAAATATAAACACATTACTTAATATTAATAAAACACACCTTAAAATTTATTAATTTCAAAACAAATTACCAAATGATTTTATACGTCTGTCTTTTGTTAATTTTCAAACTTTTGTAATAAATTAAATATTATAAGTCTTTTATCAATTTAGCTTAAAACGTATGTAAATATATAACATATTACATTCACGGCAAATGCAAAAGGATGATTATGTCGGCGAAGTTACGGAGAGCTCTTGCATACTATTGTGGGTAAAACGAATGCAAAATCCGGCTCGAAGGACCAGGATACAACATTATCTGTCAAGTGTAATGAAACGTCAGTACAAATACACACTCATTTGTTCTATAAGGTAAAACAAAAGTTCACAAGATTTTAAACCTTAAATGGAATTTTCAGCTTTTGATCAAAATTATAAAGCTGCATTTTGTTTACAAAATATATGCCACAGTGGCAGTTATACAAAAGTGTATTTGACTTTAAGGTATATAGTAAATGTGTATAGCAAATATTGTGTCTGTCCTGTACATTTGGCTTTTGTCCCACCCACAAACAATTCTGTGTAAGACACTGAACAATGAAGACTTGTATTTCAGAACCTAACCTCCGCCTGTCAATACCAGACTTTTGTTTTTGTCAATTCAATTCAATGATTTAAATACATAACAAAGCCAAGGCGCACTGGCCATGCCTACACGGTGAAAAAGGATAGAAGACAGCGGAACGATACAAACATTGAATTCATAATATTCGCTTTAATATTGCTATAAATATATCAAAAGCGTCCTCACATGTCACTTCACATGTGGCGAACAATCGCTAATGTTGTCTGCATGTGTAGTGAGGTGACTAATATACATCGCATTAGATATTAATCAATCTAAGAATAGATATAAATAAACACATAAGCATATCAAAAACTCATCACTCGATAACGCCCCCAAGCTATAACACGCAACGAATATAAAAAGATTGTTATGTCAAACAAATCTCATAAATTAGGGCCACGGTCAAACACTGTCTCGGAGACCCCCTCAAATAACCCCCAGCGCCTGCTTCTCATCCCTCCAACTCGGGGGAGAGCGGGGGTGAATAGTACAGTAAGCTAACTGTAACAAACTTTACTCGTTTAAATTCTGAACAGTTTGTAGTTGCGTGCAAGCAGTGAATTTTAGTAGGTATTTCGCGAACTTTCCTTCACAAACTTTGATTGATTAATAACTTTGTTAAATGCTCTTTGTCTGATTAATAAACAAATACTATTATTATTATTTAATTATATATTTATTCTTATTTTAGTAGTATATGTATGTATTTATGTATATTTTTTGTATATTTTTATTATTCACTGGTATATATTATTATATTTTGTTTTTTTTTTGCACCCTTAACCCCAACTAAATTCGCGATTTACTACCTAAAGGTTGGTTGCCTGGTAGAGATCACTACTCAGTGATAAGGCCGCCTATTGTTTTTTATTGTTATTTTTTTTATCTTATTCTCTAATAATGTGTGCAATAAAGAGTTATTATTATTATTATTATTATTATATTACAATTGTTACGAAAAAAGAACTTCTATTTATTTTTTTTATCTAAAATTCTATTTCATACAAAATAAATTCAAAACTTCGAACAAAACATTTCCACGAAAATAACAAAACTATTAAAACAACATTCGAAACCCGAACATATTTCAATAAAACGTAACATAATATTTAAAATAAATCTGAAAAAAAAAAGAATATTAAGAAATATAACATGTATTTTGATGAAATTTGAAGGGATGTAAAGAGCGTTTTCATATACATATTATAGTAACAAAATCCTGAGGGAATTATATAAAAATGTATTAAAAATAATACAATGTGCGTATATTTTTTGTATGATTCAATATTTTCTATAAAGACTATAAGACTCAAAATTTTCATGACAACGACGAGCTCTTTGCCCCGGGTTTGATTCCCGGTCGATGAAAATATTTCTAATATTCATTATAATCAATATGACATTAATTAAAAATAATAGATATGTATATGATTCAGGCTATGTTGATGTTATAATTAACTATTTAAAAATAACAAAAGAACTACTATAGATACAATAAAGTCATGGAATTAAGTTTGTAAAATCGAAAAGTCATAACGACAAAAAGTTTATCTAATAGACTTTTCATGGATGAAAATATGATTGGTTTTCATAGAATGTTTCCAATAATATCATCACCCGTGGCAAGGGACGGTATTTATTGATTTTCCCGTTCGTTACCATGCCAACGTACAATAGTCGATAATTTTAGAATTCGTCGAAATATGATATAAAGAATATTTATTATTTATTCAGATATTAAATGAATTGGAACATTCTCGTGGTTAGTGAGAAGAATTCAGATCTAATCCTGTAATTATCTAAGGACAATTACTTTATTTTTACAAATTGGATTACTTACTACAGAGAATAATCAACAATTTAAACTTGCTTACGCTATGCCGGCCTGATAAGATACGTTTGATTGACAGCGGAATCTTCTTTTGCCATACCCGGCTACTTACTATCTCATCTCGTTTGTTTTACTAGATTTTTAACTTTTATAAGATTATTTATATAGGAAAGTTGTTAATTAAGTACTTAGCGATTTAAAAGCAAATAAAAGCACACTTTTTTCTTCACAATTTTATTGGGACTGATTGACATTGGCAGTCGTATTTTTATAAAACTTAAAATATCAAAATGAGGTTGCGATCGCCAACACATATTTTATTTCTTTCCGTTTCAACTTATTTAAAATTCAAATAGAAAATTACATCAACACAATTTTAACTCAAATTCTGTTATAACACTGGATCGCATTTATTTTTATTATTTACACAAAAACAAGTCAACAAAGAGACATAGCTCCCTCCCACCACATGCCGACTGATTAATAATCTTATTATATAAACAAAAGAATTTTAATTAACTTCCAAAAATAGATATCAAACAGAAAAAATATGTTTAATTAATTTCATACGCATCCGTTTGCTCGTAAAGTTGAAACATATGTAGTCAGTCGCTCATAAAAGACCGCTTTTTAAAGTATTTAATTGCCCGCAGATGAAATATTGTCTTAAACTCGAAAACTTTACTGTCCGAGCGATTTGCATAGAGAACCATGTAAAGTACCACTTTTGACTATTATATTCTTTTAAGTATGACTATGTCAAATTAGTGCTCGTACAAATATTAAAACACTGATATACCAAATACATAACAAAATTTACATCTATTGTATACAAGTTATATATATATAGTATAAGTAATTATAAAATATATATTTATGTTAATGATAATGGAAAGCGCTAATGTCAGTACAAGACCCAGTTCAGGCACCAGTTTCACATATTAAGATCATAAAAAACATTTTATTAGTATAAAATCATGTTCTGAAAGGAGATAAACAAAATTACATTGTTAAAGGTCTTATTTTTGTAATTTCGAATACGCACGTTATTGATTGCTGTTATTTATAACACATTGTTAATGAAAAAAAATACTGTAATTTCTTTGATAATTTTAGAATATAATCACGTCTTCATTCCTAATTATTAAAGGTAAGACGTCTGGTGATCACGCCTACAAAGTAGATAATAATAAACAATTCAATATTAATACATAATAATTATCTAAAATAATAAAGTTAATTTGTTATCAAGAATATCAATTGAGATCCTCTCGATATCGAATAAAGACTTAACTTATCAAATAAATGTTCAATGCTGACAAACTCAAATTATCATTTGAAATCTTTTGCGAATTGAAATACTAAAATAGAACATAAAAAATGTGTGGGTTTTAAATATGTCTAAAGATAGAATAAGCAATTATATAAATTTAGAAAGATTATTAGGGTTGTCTCGCCTCTAGAGATATATTCCTTATATTCATATATCTATATTCCTAAAACTGTTAATGAAACCTAAATTATATATTTAAATGAAAGTAATCATTGAATTGGTTATGTTATTAAAAACGGGCAAATGTACACAGAAAATTAATTGCAAAACATTATTACACTGAAATTTAAATCAAATATGCGTATTATTAAAATTGATTAACGTACGAATCGAAGTAAATAACTTATTTTATGAATAACGAAATATTTAAATTCCAATTTTATAATTCAAACAAAGGAAATTCAGACTACAAAAGCTTTATTTTACAAAATGTTATACAACAATTGAGAGAATATAAAATTAATTTTATGTCTTTATTTATATTACACATACATAATTTATTATTTTATTTCGTACAACTATAATGAATATTAAAATATACAAAAACAATATAACAACCTGAATAACAATTCAAACAAAATTATTAATTAGAAGATTTAAAATAGACTATCTGTTGTAGACAACATCTGAGTAGTAAGTCATATCAAACGAAACGACGTCGTTGATCTCGCAAAGCTGACACGGCCTGGAAATTTGTGCGCAGTCGAGCTGAATGAAAATAGCACTGGAGACCGCACGAACGTCCCGGCACCTGCCTCGGCTATAACAGAGGGAGAAAGGGGAAGAGGCGAAAATCAATAACGGCTGGCAGGCGGGCACCAGAACATGCCTCCGCACCCCTGCTCCGTCACTCCTCCCCGGCATCACGTGGCGCGTCTCTCCCGGGGAAAATACACCCTCTTGTTTTCCAGACACCGGCCTTGATCTGCCACCCTCCTTTCCCCGGGCAGTTATGTTCCTAACTTTAGATAAACATACCGTTTTGAATCCACTTCGCTTTTGAAATTGGGTCGGTTTATGCGTCTCCACTTTTTACTTTGTAAACAATTTATAAGTTTCATCATTTAATTAGTTCGCTACATATTAATACAATAATTAACTTACATTTGAACAACGTTCGGTGACTACACGTGCCGCCTCTCTTTTCAACAAATATGAATTTTCCTTAAAACATTAAGCATAAATGCCGTCCTGTCTTTTACAATATTAATGACGACATTCATTTCTCAATTTACTTCGATGACACAAATAAAATATAAAAATAATGCGTAACCATTAAGTAGATATACCACACGACATCTTTAACATATTTTACGTATAAATACAAATATACTTTACATATTGGTTTTCTTTGAGGAATAAAATATTCTTTTATACCTAATACAAGAATAGAAATATGTAGGTTTCATGTAAAAGGAAAGGTCACGCTAACAATAACTCGTTGGAAAAGCTTTTGATAAAGTTTTAAATTTACAAGTTTATGTAAAGTTAAGTAACGTTTAGTTTATGTAAAATCGACAAATAAAAGGGGGGTTATGCAATACTTACTTTCTTTAAAACAAATTTTGCAAAAAAAAGGAGACTTTTGTAGAGAAAAAGAGATGAAAACAGCAAGTATTGATTATAATATTATAGTTTTTTATTAATATAGTACGCAAAATATGTAAGAGATGATACTATTGAAAGCAAGTACCTACCTACTTGTTTCGGGACTGGGTATTACGCATATTTGTACAGGCAGTCCTCGGTTTTACGTCATGCTAGGTTAGAATAATGACGCAAAACAAAACGACGTAAAACGAGACATATTTCCGCGACGTAAAACGAAACGCCTTAAAACGAGGACTACCTGTATTGGACTTGTCCAAGCACATGGTGTCCTTGTTTGAGATCATGCATTGTGTATTATTAGGTATTTATTAATTCAACAATAATAAATTAAATAGGAACAGATTATATAAGTGTATATATGTATGCATTGTTAACGACATTTTTACACTACCCGCACACATATTTATTTAAATAAATCCTTTTCTTCTATTACCCTCAAAAACCTATCAAAGTACTCGCTCAAAGTACCCGACAATAACAATGTTTCTCCTATAATAAATTAGTTATTTGGAAGAAATTAAATACTTTTAGTGATAAGATCGCCGATTGCTCTAAGTTTGAGTATTGTATGCGTTCAATTGTAATATCATTTTTTGAAGCAACAAACTTATAAAGTATTTCTTATTATTATAAAATGTATTCATTCTTTCCTGTATTTTTTAAAAACAGATATAAGTACATAATCCTTACCTGAAAATGCTGCAGTTGTTCGTAATCGACAAATTCTAATAATTTGTCGTGTAAAAATTCTATTGGTTGACTCTCTGCCGGTATATTTACATCTGAAGACAGCGTTGAGAAAGTCTGAAACAATATTACGTATGAGAAAAGTGTATAAATAGTTATAATACAAAATCAATTAGTTAACATTTCTAACCAAATAACAACGTAGTGCTATTTGATTCCCATTTGAATTTCGATTAAATATTTCACGTGGAACGACGTATTTCACACAATGAACTTACGTGCCGAACATCAAAGGGAATTAATCATATACAAACATTCGTCTATTGTTAATAGAATTCGATTATTCTACGAACCTGTCTATCTACCTACAATATCACGCTTTTAGTTCTACAATAATAGACGCAGACTTTTTATTAATTACATTTGTTTCTAATTCATAATAACAGTAATATTTGTTGAACTATTTTTAGAATTCGTTCTACACTAGATTACAAATAGTTAAAAAAACAAAGTTGTACAATTACTATTGTTTACGATTCGATTGATTTTAACACAAATATATCAAAATAACATAGTTATCGACTTTCAACAAACGACTTTACGACTAACTTTCAATTGATTAATTTAAAATACTTTATGCTGCTTACCACATATAGACCTTTAATTAACCGAAATAAACTATAGTAAGTAGTATAAATTAATTTAAATTAGTTCGTTACATAACATTCAATTTGCGTATCATAGGACTCTAAATATAAGATCCCCCCACTGTTTTCTACATACATGACCTTCCAGTAAAATAATTATAATAAATATGTTGTATAGACAAGTAACTTAAAATTCCGATAAATGTCACCTTGGTAGCTACAATTCTTGATCAGGTCAATGAATTTAAAATTATATCACATGATAATATTATAACAAGAGTTTATTCCATTTGTTTATGCATGCATTATGAACTTATAATGTATCTTATATATATATTATATATTCCTCACTGATCACTCACTCACTGATATTTCTTCAGATTGTGATAAATATTCCAGATCCGTCTACTACTTGAAGGACCACGAACGTTATAGCTTCATTAGAACCGCCATCTATTGGTGAATGTAAGAACTAAAAATGCAGTGAATCGTTTTGTCATAAATTCAAGTAGGCCATTTAAAATAGCTCTAAATTATTATCTTTAGACTGTAAAATAAATACTAAACTTATGTTTCTAAACTTACATTACATTTAAATTTGACCTTAAAACAATTTAGCATCATAAACTAGATATATGACATATTTATAGGTATGATATATGAGTGACCACATTCCAATGTTAAGCTAGATAGCAGACATATGTCTACAGACAACTGGATACTTCCAGGCAGATTTGGTCTCAACTGGGTACTACAAAGGGACAGCAAACTGAGTCAATATCACTTTTTAAAGTATAAAGTATAAAATATTATACGAAAGGTCGTAAGTCAAGGTATGAAATGTAAATTACAAAATGTGCAGCATATAAATTTAGATACATACTAAACCGACCTTAACTTTATACCATAGGCCAGTAAACGTGATCTACTACAATATTAAAAACAGATAAAGTATTCGACTCGTGCGCAGATGCAGGTCGACATACGCACGCATTGAATAACAAATCGACACCAGTGTATCGCAAAGAGGAAAACATTTGTCAAAATAACGACACTAATAAATAGTGATTGTTGAATTTAAATAAATTTATTACTATTTTATTACGACGACAACTTGTTAATAATAATAATTCTTCATTGTACATATTTTTGAATACCGGAACTGTGAAGTGTAAAAAAATAATAATCTGAGACGACCTTAGGCACTTAGAGAGGTCATTTCCTAAGGAAGAAACTTAAAGTCAAGAATTGTAGATTAACGTTTTAACGGATTAAAATTAATTAAGTGTTGTATTACCGGCCTGGCCCTTAGATGCAGGCATTGTAAAATAAGAAATAAGAAAGAAAAAAAAAGAAAATAAGAAAAACAGAGGAAAGATTAATTTTAAAATAACTTCAAATTATTTTCATTATAATTACCTTGGAATGTTTTATTGATATCTACAAAAGAATACAATACACGCCCCGATGACTTTCTACGTATTGGTAAACAAACCACAATTTCACAATTGAGATACACAGGCGCCATCTAGTAGAAAATCAACACAACAGTAGTTCCTCTACTGCCCGTAAGAGCGGATTTTACAATTTGTTATATTTAAATTTATTTATACTTACAAGAGCAGGCCATTTCACTTCTTCGCCTTCGTTACTTCTCGGACCCCACACTAATGTATTTTCAACTAAGAACACACGAAACGTTCGACGCGAATAAACGGCGACCCACTCACGCCGCTGCCAATCAACACCATCATATTCCACTAACACCTGAAACAATCAATTCAACCATATAAGATTTTTTTTACAATTAAATGACCTAAATAGAAATCAAGCATTTTTCCATTAATCCGCGCCATCTATGTTGTTTCCTCAGAACTATTACGTTTAAACAAGAGGGTAGAGATAACACAACTCTTAAAATAATTATAGTTGCAGCCACTAGATGGCAGAACTGTGACACAATTCTAACAAGCTGTCACGTGGCACGGAAAAGAGACAAAAATTGTAAAAAAAACGAGAGGACAACAATAACAAAAGTTTTGTGATGAAGATTGTACGAGTCGCTGAAGATCGGTAATGGCGCGAACGCGAACTTTGTAATGTGTTTCGATACTGTTATCATGTTATCACATTGTTTAAGAGTTACAATGTTTTATCTACTTATATGCATGAAGTTATCGTTAAATTGCAAAAGATAACAAACTACAAAGTTATTTTATTATTTTGATGACAGGGCAATATTATTTATGGCGGCAAAATAGCAAAATTTTGTAGTATTTGTTTTTTGTGTATAAAGGAAAAACACGTTGCTCTTAAAGATTGTACTGAACTAAATCACGGCCTTCGCGCTAAAGAACATTATCAAGGTGTACTTAATACAACCTACAACGTAATATAAGAATGATTGTTAAATCACGCTTCGAAATAAACTTC